>JAUMHB010038332.1:0-15383 GCA_032359685.1 Pittosporum tobira | reverse complement strand
CCCCCCCCCCCCCCCCCCCCCCCCCACGATTTGCTTAACCCAATGTGTGTAGCCTTCTTGAGAGCTGCTACTACTATTCATCATCAGCTCATTAGACCTGTTGGGGTGAGATGAAGAAGAATTCGTGCATATAAGTAGCAATAGGATGCACAGGCTTAGCTTCAATATCATTGTAAACATCAATGTAGCTGTAGCTGTAGCTGTAGCTGGAATACATAGAGTGAGAGACGATGAATACTTGAAATAGCAGATGAGAGCGAAAGAGGTGGAGCTGTGGATAGCACCGTTAAAATGATTGGTTGGAAATAGTGTGGGGTTAAGTACGGGTAATGTGGCAGAGGAATCTGGCAGATGGTGTGGATGTATCTATCTCCCCTCAACACATTCCTCACTGGCTTTGCTGTCATTTATGTGTTTTCTAGCGTCTGTTTGGTCTTTTGAATTGCAGAACCTCGAGGTCCGCGAGGGAAGTTCAGATAGTTGACAAAAATGAGATTGAGCTGAAGAATTGGAACTATTTGGCCTATCTTATAAACTTGTTAGGAAGATATGTAAATCTGGTGTTACTTATTTTTACTTTTGGCTATAATTCTTTCTTTTTATGTTGTGTAGATAGTCAACAGTAGTTCAGGGAAATAACGAAGAAAGTTGCATACTTTCACATAGTAAGCATTAATAACTTTACCGCAACAGAATGTTTTATTACTTCTACGGTAAAATAAAATAAAATATAAATTTTAAAACCCCAAAATTATTATAATTATTTTATATAAAGTTAATTTTGTTGATTAGTTGTCACTCGTCTATTAACTACAAAAGGTTTTAGTTTAAGTCACTAACAGTGAAAATTATATAATGTATTTTCTTTCTCTTGACATCGTTTTATTGTAATTGATGATCTCAAAATTTAATACAAAATTAATGTATTAAGATAGTGTTATATAATATATATATATATATATATATATATATATATATGTATATGTATATATTAAAAACTGTACACAACATCTATTAATACAATTAATTTTGTTGTATGTAATTACATAAAGCACTCGACTTTTTATTTTCTTATTTTTCTTCAAATTTTCTTAGTAGTTCATATAACTTTGAAGATCAATACTATGCTCAAATTCTATATTTTCTTTATAAATATTGTATAATGTATAGTTGCACATTTGATATTTTATACAAAATCATTAGCTGATTTCAAGCTCTCTAGAATTTACTTTATGATTACTTAGTCAAAAGTAACAAACTTTAAAAAGTAAGATATGACCATAAGAGGGCCTAATCATATAATAAATCAACAATTTTAAATTACTACCATCAGTTTATATTTTGACTCTTGCAGAGTCCTTTTCTTTTTTTTTTTTTTTGGTAAGTGAAAAAAAAAATCAAAACAAAGAAAAGAGCAGCTCAAAAAAATTTAGGGAGGTTAGAAAAACAAAAATTCCGTTGCCCCGGACTTGAACCGGGTCGTTCGGGTGAGAGCCGACTAACCTGACCAACTAGACTACAACGGAATTTGTTTTGAGCATCAGATAATATATAATAATACAATGTAACAAAAAAAAGTAGGGAAAAACCCTTTTGTGCTATCCATTGTAGAACACGCCTCCTGTAAGCCCCCAAAACATTTGACAGAGAGTAGGTTAACAGAAGATTTGCTTTTTAGTTTTCCATATGATAAGGTCAATTTGCAGGAAATAGTGCTATATTACCCTTCCAACATCAGGTACTTCTCCTATGTTTTCCCTATTTCTCTGTGTTTTTTTATCTGTCACTCTGTCAGTAATACGAATTTCATTCACATATCTTATTCAAATTCTTTAATCTCCTCATATTTTGAGAGTCACTCGTCAGTGGTTAAGAAAAAGAATAAGCTACTTATATATTTATGAACACTTCTCAATATGTTGTTGATGTTTCTCTTTCATCAATTTGGGTTTGATAAATTCTGTTCTTGGGAGAGGAACAATGTAATAAACTGTAATGGGTTTGATTATAGATACATGGCATTTGATTTTGTGACCAAAATGCTATCTTTACACTTGTTGCAATCTGTATTGTGCTGGACAGAGTTTCTTCAAGTCATAGGTCTGCGCGATTGCAGTCTGATGTTTTATTTTGACGTTTCTGTCTTGTGGCATTTGGAAAGCTCGGTATTTTTGGGCAAAATTATTTCCTTACAATGATAGTGTCATATCGTCACGTATTTCATCTCTACGACTTTGTATGTCTTCAATATATATGTATGAGATTTGACTATTTTATATTCTTAAAACATTTAGGCACCATTTTTCCCTAAGAGTAGTTCTAGATTATGGTCTTACGTTTTTTTATTTTTTAAACTTGTTTTTTTGCTAAGACCATTTGATACATCATAGGGGTATTACCATCTCTTTCTTAAGGACGAATGCCGTTAGAAACAAGAAATTAGTCCATGGATAGTGTAATTCTAGGAACAAACGTATGATACAATTAGTGTCTAAATGTATTAGAAAAGTATAAATAGTCCAATACTCCAATCCCTTCCATCATTATTGCTAACAAACATATCTTAAGAGGCATGATTTGGATTGGCAAATATATGGTTTAGTCTGACATAATATGTCGTTTAGCTTTGCTTTGTGCCAAAAGAATTAAAACTTAGCCGTTCCATCATTATTGCAAACAAACATATCTTGGAGGTATGACTTGGATTGGCAAATATATGGTTTAGTCTGACATAAGATGTCGTTTAGCTTTGCTTTGTGCCAAAAGAATTAAAACTTAGCAATTTTTAGCCTCTAAAGGCCCTAAAGTTGACGCTGTTCTGTGTCTTTCGTTGGTGACTAGGTCTACATGACAATATTCTGTTTTTCTATGATTATAAAGTCATACAACTTCAATCTTCTAAAGTATTCTTGGTCCTTCTTACTTATGTATTTCAGTCTTATAGACTTTATAGTCTGTATCAATTGGGGGTAGCATTCTGATAACAACTACCTGATTATTTTGAATATAAAGGATGGCTCTGTCTGGTTTGGGTGGAAGCCCTTCAAGGAATTGCATCCATCTCCTTGCAAAAGGTCAAGGATTAGTTTATAGGCAAGTGTCAGCTTTTCACAGTATTGGGAAATATAGAGATTTACTCTGTCTTCAAAGGTATAAATTCATTACTTCTGCTGGAGAAGATTTATTTTCGGTTAATTGTCATAAAATAAAGTTAAAGTTTGGGTCTTGTTATCATAATTATTTATTTCCCTTTTCAATTATCATGTAGAAGAAACAATTGGGCTGGTTCTACACAGAGATGTCACGTGCAAAGAACGCCTTTGGTGAAGTGTGCGATGGATGCTTCTTATGGCGATTCTTCAAATGACTCAACTGGTATGGTTTATCTTTTTTGTAATCAGGTTTGTTGATTGGTGTAATTTTGCTGTCCCCGCTTATTCTTCTTTGAGATGCATATTCAGTTGTTTGTTGATTTTGTTGATTTTGCCAAGGTGAATTCTGAATTTGTGAAACTATATTCAATTGTCTCATCATACAGATATCTTTCCAAGAATCAATATAAGGGACCCATACAAACGACTTGGGATCAGCAAGGAAGCTTCTGAAGATGAAATCCAAGGTGCTAGAAACTTCTTAGTTCAGAGATATGCAGGGCACAAACCAAGTGTGGATGCAATTGAGTCAGCCCATGACAAAATAATCATGCAAAAGTTCTATGAAAGGAAGAACCCAAAAATCAACATTGACAAAAAGTTTAGGGAAGTTTCCCAGTCGCGGTTTGTGCTGGCTGTCACAAGCAGGTTCAGAACTCCATCTACCAACTTCATCATAAAAACTTCCATTGCTTTCCTGGTTCTCGGGGCACTCACTGTGCTTTTCCCAACGGAAGAAGGCCCAACCATTCAGGTTGCTATTTCCTTGATTGTTACAATCTACTTCATTCATGACCGGCTAAAGAGCAAAGTCAGAGCTTTTCTCTATGGGTATGTGACTCCATATGATCTCTTTTTCATCTTTTCATCTCCAAAATGAGTCCCATTTGTCAAATATTTTTGGTCCAAAATAATTGATGATAGCATAAAATGTGACAAGTGTCCTAAAGTTTACCACTGTAAGTACTTCATCATGCACTACCACTAGTTTAAAGTTTCAATGTTTTAGGGTTAAACGTGGAATGAAAATATATCCTTAATATTCACAACTTTCACAAATGGAACTCATTTTTTGTGAAACGGAGAGTGTTTTTTTGCCTGCCTGTTTTCTCTTATCTCATTCTCACTCGAGTTTCTAACTTTGGTGCAGGGCTGGGACTTTCATCTTGTCATGGCTATTGGGAACCTTTTTGATGGTGTCAGTTATCCCACCTATATTTAAAGGGCTGAGAAGTTTGGAGGTGACAACATCATTGATCAGTTATGTGTTACTCTGGGTTGCTTCTACCTATCTTAAATAGAGTCTATATTTGTAGAAAGCCCTAATTTTGGCAGTGAGTAAACTCCCAATTTTCTTACTCCGGCATTCTCATATAATCTGATTTAGATCATGCAATTGTTTTTTGAGTTTTACGGTTTGGAGATCTGTTTATCATCCGTAAAATTTTATGCAAAGTTCGCTGGATGTTATGGATAGTGTCCGGTGACCGATTGGTAGAGGTGGAAACTGCTGAGTAAAAGATTGAATCATTTGTTAATGGACTGTATGTTTCCTTGAATTTCTAGGAATCCTTTTAGGTGTGATGTAAACCAGTCTTTTCTTATTTCGTTGGAGAAAATTTGTGTATGGAAGATCTTTCTAATGGCTATGGACCATTGGTACAATGGATAAATATATTTGCTAGGTGGTTGCGGCAAGGCTCTTGTTCGTTAATTCCACAATAATTGAATTCATAGTTGCTGATTTTTTTTGATCCATGACAAAGTGATCTTACGGGAGTGTGTACCAGGGAAGAACTGAAAATTAAGAAAAGAAAAAAAAAAGGAAAAAAAAGAAAGAAAGAAAAAAGTCACAGGTGTTGCCTTTTTTTGACAACTTGAGAGGAAAACTTGCAGCAGCTTCTTATGTACTTGTGTAGAGATGATAAACGAGTTTATTTCTCGTTTAAAGCTCGAGTATATTTGAAGATAGGTTTGAGTTCGTTTAAAAGTTTATTTAATTTTATAAATTAAAATTGACTTTCACAAATTCCATTTGTTAAGACTATAAAAAAAAGTTCGAATTTGATAAACTTAAACGGAGGTTCTAAATTGTTGTCATAAAATAGCATACATAGTGTTTGAAGCCATGTAAAATCTTCACTTAAATTTTTTGGGGTTCGCATAATTATTGGCAAGAATTCCATTTTTTTCTGGATGGGCAAAATTAAGAAAGCCCAGCCGTGAACACATCGAGGAAACCAAGTGAGCATGTTATCATGCCACCTGGCAGTTGCTGATTGATGAGATTATAACAGCCTCAAGAGGGATATCTTTATGCCAAGAGGTAGAACTATAAATACAGCAACCCAAATAAGAACGTGTGGTGTTATTTGGAGAGGGAGATAAGATTGCTTTTGGAAGCCATATCTGTTTTCCAGTAGAAAGTAAGAGAGAAAAATGGCAGCATCAACAGCTGCATCTTTCCTCAATTCGTCGGCAGTTGTGGACAAGTCTGAGTGGGTGAAGGGTCAGAGCATTCGCCAACCTCCAGTTTCGGTGGTCCGGTGCCACCCTCTTACTCCGTCTGCACTCACCATTCGTGCCGGTGCTTATGCTGACGAGCTTATCAAAACCGCCGTATGTTCTGCTTTCTCTTAAAATTTATCTATCTCTTGCTCTTGTTTTTCTGCTAATTAATACTGATCGGTTACGAAATTAGAAATATTTTCTTTTAAAAGATGGTGATTTTTAAAAATAGATCTTCTAATATAATTTTTATATAAACAGAGTGTTTTTAAAACAATTGTTTTTTAGAGATTGTCTACAATTTCATCTAGATTTATAATAAAATTATAAATTAAGAATATTATGGTATTAAAATAACATTGTATTTTTAATTTTGGAATTTGTCAAAAAAAAAAAATTATATTTTTTATTTTGGAATGGAAATGATAACTTGCAGCATCATCTACTGTTTGGTATATATGCTGATCTATATTTGTACCAATAACTAGTATGAAAATATCAATTCGATATGCTTCAACTTCTAACAGAAATATAATTGAACTATAAAAACAAGGATTGATAACAATATATGAAACACTTCGTAGCTACAAGCATGAATATTAGTGATCACAATCAAGATAATTAAGGAGCTACCACAGTAGAAATCTTTTGGTACAGTAGCTTTTAGGACTACATCAATCATATGGTGAACATAATTAGAGAAGTCTACACCAATAATTGAAATATCATATAGTGTAGGAATATTAGTAGTTTTTTTTTAAAATTTATTTTTTATAAAAAGAGAAGAAGAAGAAGAAGAAAATCTGAGATGCAAAATTATGTTTGGTTGTAGAAAACTGTAGCATCTCCTGGCCGTGGAATCTTGGCCATGGATGAGTCCAATGCAACCTGCGGGAAGCGTCTGGCCTCAATTGGCCTAGAAAACACTGAAGCTAACCGCCAGGCTTACCGGACACTGCTTGTATCTGCGCCTGGACTTGGAAACTACATATCTGGTGCCATCCTCTTTGAAGAGACACTTTACCAATCCACTGTCGAAGGAAAGAAAATAGTCGACATTCTTGTTGAGCAGGGCATTGTTCCTGGGATCAAAGTTGACAAGGTAAAACTATCAAATCTCTCTTGATACTTTGGTTGTCAGTTTGTTCAGTTTTAATCGTAAAATAAATAAATTTATAGTTACTATTTGAGTTCTGGATAACAGGGTCTAGTTCCCTTGGCTGGCTCAAATGATGAGTCATGGTGCCAAGGTCTTGATGGCCTTGCCTCTCGCACTGCAGCTTACTACCAACAAGGCGCCCGTTTCGCTAAATGGTGCAAATCCTCTTTCTTTGTCGACAGGCTAGTGCTCGATAATTTTTATTCTTTATATTTATCTCCAGACTTGTTGATATTTTAGGCGTACTGTGGTGAGCATTCCCAACGGTCCATCTGCGCTTGCAGTGAAGGAAGCAGCCTGGGGCTTGGCCCGCTATGCTGCCATTTCTCAGGTTGACTTGTCTCTTTGATTTGGACAAGATTACATAAACCAAATCCGTATCTCAAACAATCAATCCATTTCTAACATTATGGGTAAATTGTGGTCTGATATTGCAGGAGAATGGGTTGGTCCCTATTGTGGAGCCTGAGATTTTGCTAGACGGTGAACATGGAATTGATAGGACCTTTGAAGTCGCTCAGAAGGTATGGGCAGAGGTGTTCTTTTACCTTGCCGAGAATAATGTCTTGTTTGAAGGTATCCTCCTCAAGCCAAGCATGGTTACTCCCGGAGCAGAGTGCAAAGAAAGGGCTACACCTCAACAAGTTGCTGATTACACCCTAAAGCTCCTCAGCCGTAGAATCCCCCCTGCAGTCCCTGGGATCATGGCACGTATCTCAAAACCCGTACATGACACATACACATATATGAGGAAGAGATTCACAGCCACATTTGGCTAGATAGAGTATGTAGCCTCTAGATCTCTCACCGTCGATAAAAAGATTGGACGGATGAGGTCACCTTTTTCCCATGGGTTAATGATTCCCCTATATAATCCCTCCGCCACTTGGAGGGAGTTCAATTTTTTAGATCTCCGCCATCCAATCTTGTAATGGATGGCAAGAGATCTGATGGCTACATAAATCAGTAGGCGACGTTGTCCGCACACACACACGCTCGCGTTGTAAACTAATGACTGAGTTTCTTCATTTGTTTTGGAAATGAGCAGTTTCTGTCAGGTGGACAATCTGAAGTGGAGGCGACTCTGAACTTAAACGCGATGAACCAATCTCCAAACCCATGGCACGTGTCATTCTCATATGCAAGAGCCCTTCAAAACACTTGCCTCAAGACATGGGGAGGAAGACCAGAGAACGTGAAGGCGGCTCAGGATACTTTGCTTCTTAGGGCACGTGCTAACTCTCTTGCTCAGCTTGGGAAATACACTGGTGAAGGGGAGTCCGAGGAGGCCAGGAAAGGAATGTTTGTCAAGGGCTATGTCTACTAATTAAGCCGTTCGAGCACAAGCTATATAGGTGTGTAGATGATGGAAGCTTGATGATCGTTGTATTACCACCATGTCACACTGCATTATGCTTATTGCAAATGGAGATTATTTTTGCTTATACATGTACTTTTAGCAATTTAATAAGCTCTTGCGTTGCAGCTTTTGAATCATTAAGAATATCAACTTCCAATCAGTTTTAAGGTACGAATAGTAAGCTGGCAATAGAAGCATGACTGGAAAAAACTCGAAAGAGTTTTTACTAAATAATATCGACATTGCTTCAAATTATTACCGGAAAAAAAACAGAAGTAATTTTACCGAGAAAAACAATCAAAAGAAAGCGAGCTTATTTTTTTTAAAGCGAGTTGTAACCGTTAAGTTGCATCACTTGCGCCGATATCCTATTTCACCGGGGACTCCTCCTGTCTGGTCTCATATTAATCTATTACCAATATATGTTAGATATAATAATTATTATTATTATTTTATTTTTTTTTACGTTTTAAAATAAATAAATATTTTTATTTTAGTATCATAATATATCATAGTATTCATAATTTATTGTTTTAATTAAAATATCGGTAAAATTTTGCTCCATTTTTGTTTTTTTCCTTTCTTTTGTTTCTGAATTCTATTTTAAATTGTTAGTTAAAATTTCCTTCTTAGAGGTTTCATTATGGTGTTGCACTTTCAAAATTTATATACCAAAACTATGCTTATACTTAATTTTGTTTTGATCTTAAACAATGCTATTTCGTTCTGATCATGTTATTGACGGAAAACATGAACCCAGATTCTTTTACGGCCCTTTGACTAATAATAATATGTCAAAATCCAAGAATCAATGGAAGTACACTTAATTATCATAAGTTCTTAAAATTATGCTTTGGCTCCATCCAAACACCAAAAACCGAAAATCTCATTAGGTTTCGTTCCTAATCAAACCATTCACGTCATCCAAACACTATATTAAAATTCATAGAACAAAATTAAATTAATTTATGTCGCTTTATTTTATTTATTTCAAAATTATGTCATTGTCTTATTTTTTTAGGGATTATCCGTTATCTTCTACACTATATTTGTGAGTTCTCCCCAGACAAAAAAAAAAAGGAAAATGATTAGAAAATGGCTCTTACAAACTCAAAAATAAAGTGTATTGATTGGAAAGGAAAAGAAATTCCATCATGTATTTTTCTCTACCCAAACAATCATAAATAAAGTGTTATGATTTTAAAAGCTCTAAAACAACACATAATAAGTTGTGCGTTCCTCCATGACCCTCTTTTTGGGATTGGTTACGAAGTTCTCAGGAATCTTAAACTTAAATGAATGTACTTATTGTTTTTAAAAATTAAAAAAAAAATTAAAAAAATAAAAAAGGCTGTAGCACGTAGCCTTGGTTGTCGTTGGTTGCATGTTTAAAATAACTTTCCATTTTCGGCCCTTTGTCATCATCCCGGGCCTCCCTTCCCGCCAAAACATAATAATACTAATTTATAGGTTTCATATTCACTCCGTACAAATTTAAATATATTTATTATTTTCAATACAAAATTTAAGACATTTTAAAAGTATATTTATTATTTATTATTTTCAATGCAAAATATATTTAGAATTTAGAATTTTCAATATATGAATTTGGATGTTTTATAATTCTTCAACCATGTCTGCATTATTATTTCCTTAATTGTTCTGGTCAGTGGCGAAGCCAAGAATCTACGCAAGTGTAGTCAATATTTAAATTATTATATAAAAAATAATAAATTAAAATAATTATGAAACACAAATAATAAGATTTAATTATGAAAAATATGATTAAAATTTCAATGCATAATTACTTAGTTGAATCAATGAAAACAACTGCTAAATTATTTTTCGATTATATTTGTTTTTTAACCGTTCCATAATGACCTTATTTTCGATAGTATCAAATATTTCTTTCTCGATGATACATTCGTTCAGTCACTTGTCTCTCATACAATTACGAAGTGTAGTCTTAATAATTTTCATAATTAAAAAGACTTTTTCAACCGATGCAGTAGTAACTGGTAAAATCAATGATAATTTTACAAGCAAATAAAGTAAGACTCAAACCGAGGGCGTTTACTTCTTATAACGAACTTATATTCTAAAATTAGTATTTAACTAAAGCATTCCCAAATTACATATTTTTAGCATGCTTCTCAAAAAATTGAGGTAAGTATTTTAAGCATATTTAATTATTAAAACAGAATATTAGTCTATTACGTATTGACAAACCAAAACAGAATATTAGGCTATTAAAACTTAAAATTAAGTTATTAAAATTAACTTAAAATTAGGTTATTAAAACTTAAAATTAACAATAATTTAAAATTAATAGACATAATAGTCACATGGACTTAAAGATTTCAACTTTAAATAATTAAATAACAAATTAACAAAGAGACAAAGTAACAAATTTATATTTTGTGTTAAGAATAAAATTCTTACCAATTAAAATTGTAGAATTGATTTGCAGATATGAAGAACTTGAAAAATAAAGAATGAACATAAACAAGCAGCGAGCTGAAATTTGAAGCCTGATGTTTGTTAATAGTGTTTGATAAATTGATGTTTTGGACTTTGTTAAGCAGAAGAGCAGAACTTGTACTGAAGAAAAAAAAAAAAAGAGGAGCAAAATTGTTGAAGGAGTGAAGAGAACAACGAACAAGAGATACGCGTACAAGGGAAGATAAGGTTTAGAGGTAAAATTTATATTTGATACCCTAAGGTTTGTGAATATTACAAAATAGTACCTATACTTTGAATTTTTTAAAAAAAAATTCAAATGAGGTCAATTGACCTCATTTGGTCAAGGGTGGCTTCGCCCCTGATTCTGATGATGTTTACATTCAAAGCTATGATTTGAACATGTAGAATGATGCTACGGCACTGTCGTGGATAAATTAAATTATGTTTGATTTATTGCAATTAGGTCTTATGAAATTAAAATCGGACTATCGTGATTATTAATTTTAGATGCAAAATATGAATACTAAATGACATATTTGAATGTGTTACCTTTACAAGTTGTGGGCCCACATTGAATTAGTAGAATTGTTAATAATTATTTACGTAAAATTAAAAGGGGTATCTTTCAATTGCCATCTGGATTCTGTTGCATCATCCACACTTTCACAGCAACTTTTTTTTTTTTTGTGCATTTGTTGTGTGTTTGCTTTTCATGGAATTAAGTTTCGTTGTAAATGGTGCACTGGATGTCTACATTTGTCGGTCCCAAAGCACAATGATTTTTCAATTTGTTGCCTTTTGCTTATGACAATTACAAATAACAATCTCAGCAGATGGTCTCATATTGAAAATTTGTCTAAAACCTGCAATTTGTTTAAATATTTTAGATTTCTGTGTTTCAAGTTTATTTATTTATGGTGTCACTAACTTTTGTTATAATTAATCCATCTTTTTGGTTCAATCTCTGTTGATAATGTGCTTTATTAATTGTAACAGATTTACGGACTTAATAATGTATATCCATCCAATTTAGAATCGTTCCAAAAAATGGAAAAAATTAAAAAAACAATCTTAGGGACACATCGCCAATTGTAATTAATCTGTTAGTAAATTGTTAGGCATTTTTTAGCACAATGCTTAGCGGGGTGTTTTCAATAAGGTCATGTGTTTAATTAGAGCTATTATACAACAGTCATACACGAACCAACCTGACTACACCGACGTAAGAATGCCCTCGTGTAATAATAATCGTTGCAGATTTATTTTTATCTAACATTTGAAAATATAAAGATAATTAAATAATTTTAATTTTTAAAAATAAAATTATTATAAAAATTTTAAGATATTCAAATATATATATATATATATATATATATATATATATATGTTACAAAATTATGGAACGGAAAAATTATAAGCATAAATTTCATCATTGAGGTGAGGTGTTATTCCCCCCATTTAGTTATATTCTAGTTTGCAAGTAGTAGAGAAATTGGACACGGAAACATATTCTCGCATGTTGTTTTCTGCAACTTTTGTGGATCCCTCTTAAATTCTTTAAAGTGAAAATGATTTTTTTTTTTGGGTAATCCGAAAATGAGTCGGCACCTTTTATTATTTGACCTTACACAATTCTTTCCACCCTTTCCGCTATGTTTGTGAGTTTTTTTAGATAAAAAAATTATTACGATTTTAAATTTAAGAAAGTTTAAAAAATAAAATGACATAAAAAAAAATATTTCTCAGTTTTGTTTATCACTAAGATGAAAAAAAATATATAGTAACTATCTCATATTATGCTTGTGATATGGTAAGGAAAACAAAATAAAATATATTAAAATATATTGTTATTATTGTACCTTTGTATATTTTTTCAAAAATAATTTTTTTATCAATTATAAAAAAATAATTATCCAAATATTTCATTTATCATGTCAAATTGAATTTTATAGTATCTCATCTTTTGTAAGTCAAATTTATATTAAGAGATATTAATATCGGTATTAGTATCTACACGAACATATTAACAATAATAAAAATAAAAAAAGTAATATTATAAATATTCTGTTATAAAAACTATTTAATGTATTATGATTATTTTTAATTTAGTTATTGCGTTTATAGATCAGAGTTAAAAAAAAATTAATTTAATAGTATCATTTATGGGTACGTATCATTCAAATAGTACATACATCGTTGTTTAAATGAAAGTGATTATATTTAAAAAAAAATACATATAAACTCAAATAAATTTTTTAATTATATATATAAATTATTTGATTTTCTTAAATTTTGACATTCACTATAATATAAATTGAAAAAAAGTTAAAACTCGTTTAATAGATTTATTTCGTAGTTTAACTCTATTATTTATTTGTTTATTTTGAAGAATAAGATATTTTTGTTGTATTATAATTTCAAATACACAATAAAATAGACGAAGAGATAAAAAAATCAACTTGTAAGAAAGAATGTTACATTTTTAATTAAGTTGTAAGGATTGTAATTGTTAAAATATTTAATAATTTATTAATAAAGACAATTATGAAATCCGACTAATTTGGCAAGGAAAATTTCTAAAAAAAATAGGCCAAATTTTTCTTAAATTTTCTTTAGTTTTCCCAAGTTAAAAATCACATAAATATAGGATTTCTCAAGAAAATTAAGATTTTCCTTAAATTTTCTAGCATTTACTTAATTTTAAAAACTCTCAAAGAAAGTGTTCAGCTTAGCAGGTGTTACCTTAATTGTAATTCATATTTGATATTTTAATTGTGAAAATTATATATATATATATTATGTGGCACTTACTTATACCGGATAATTCATCGCCCACCTTGTGTAAGTTTGTTTTGCTAACAAGAAACGGCTCAACTACTTAAGTAATCTTACCTCAAGCAAAAACTAATAATTACATAATCTTTTCTTGTACCTAATTAAATAAATTTCTCCTGTCCAATTAATTAATTTTCCCACCTAATAAATGTAAATGGAATGAAATGCTACCAAATGAAATAAGTCAACCAAAATGAACTGCTCATGATTTGTTTGGTGGAATGAGTTTACATGTACAAACTCAATTTATTAAAAATTTAAAATTGAATTTAACTTGTAAATTTAGTTTTTTGAATTTTAATTTGACTTATTAAATAGATTGTGCGGAAAGTGCATACTTGCTCACATAATTAGGTAAGCATGAGTGCTTTAAGAATTGTACTTTTTACTATTAATTTGATTGTAATGTAATAACTTATGTGATACATTATCCGACTAATTTATATTGTCATAATTAAAAAATGCACACCTATTTAAAAAAAAAAAAAATCCTTTATCATTTATTAAAAAAAAAAAAAAAAAAAGTGGATGGAAATAGAATTAGATGGAAAGAGACAAATGAGTGAAATTATGAGCATTGCATTGTAAAAAAAATATTAATCATTTTCAATAAAAAAAAATAGTGTGGATAATATGGGAAAAACATAATCAAATATCGTATAAAAAATAAAACAGTATTTGGACAAATTAAAATATAAATTAAAACATTATAAGTTAGTCGGAAATAGTCTAATAAAGTTGTGACATAATAGCAATAGGTGATACAATATGTTTATTTCTTACTTGATATTTGTGTACTATTATTAGTAAAATTAATACAATATATTTTAAATTATGTTTGACTTATAAATATATGGATGTAATGTACGTAATGAATAAAATTAATTTTAAGTCAATATATCAGATCAAGTATTATAATTTCAATTTTGTCTCATACGAACTACTTCTTCCGTCATATAAAAATTATAGCAGTCGACTTTTAATGAATCTTAAAAAATGTATTTGAGTTTAGAAGAACTATATAAATTACCCTTATTATTATAGGGTTACGCCATGATATTGAAGTTATGAGTCATTTGATTAAACTTTTTCAAAATGACAATGTTGTATTATTTTTGGGACTCTAAAAAATAAAAGTGTCGTAGTCATTCTTGGATGAAAGAGTATTACATTATACTTCATCAATTTGAAAATTAGAGATATATATATGCTTTTTAATATAGTACTTTATAAACTTTGAAATAAAAACCCTAATTTAAATTTTAAAATTTTAAAGACCTAGTTTAATTGAAGTCAAAAATATTTCTAATTGTGGAACAAAAGAAATATCATGTAATAGGCTACACATCAATTTAAAAACGTAATGGAAAACACGTAATATAATATAATATAATTTACATTTATAATATATTATTATATTATGACATTGTATGACACAACTTATTTGAAAATTTATAACTTATTTGTTAACTTAAATAATCTATAAGTTGTAAAAAAAAAAAATATCTAATGACAAATTTTTTCAAATAAACTGAAAATGTTACTATACTCAACCTATATATATATATTTATAAATAACTTATATATTGTTGCAAGAAGCTATGCCAAACAATGAAGATATTATATTAATATAATAAAAATAATTATTTATTCTCCGAAAGAGACTATCCAATTAGGATATTGTTTAAATGTGAATGATTAATATTTACTCACATAAAAATTATATTTTATTATAAATCCTATTGTTAATTTCAGCTAATTATTTTAAAGACAACTAGATAGAAATGATTGAATCTAACTTTATAATCATAGGATATATGAGTACTCTTATAATAATAATAATAATAATAATAATAATAATAATAATAATAATAATAATAATAATAATAATAATAATCTATTATAT
>JAUMHB010038321.1:6183-19384 GCA_032359685.1 Pittosporum tobira | reverse complement strand
CGGATTTAGACAAGAACAAGATACACGCTACAAGGTAACTATAATTTTATTTCCGTAATTTTATCATTGTATATAAACATGCATACTGTTCTTACAACAATAGTTAATTTTTTCATTCCAACCAACAAGGACACGTTTGCTATGAGCAACTGCGGTTTGAAACTTAAATTAAACTTCAAATTTTAATTAAAATTGAGTTTAAACTATAAACTCAATTTATTAAATTTAGTTTTTGTCTATTAAATATAATATTTTACTACATTTGAATTTATAATATTTAAAAATTGCTACTAAACGAGTACCTAGTATCCACCATCTAAAAGATGTTGTACTTACTTGAAATCGGTCATTTTCACCTCATTATGTCCTGAATGTCCCTTTTTTTTTTTTTTTTTTTTTATCTACATCATGTTTATTTTCTCTAATACTTTATACTATATTTGTTCTAAAAGACAAAATATTATATTTTTTTTACAGTTTACAGAGCACTTAAGATGCATACGTGAGACGATGTTAAAAAAATTTAACCATTTTTTGGAGGGGTATATATTGACAAAAAAATATAGATTTTATGGGATAAATCGACATATTTAAAATGTTATGGCGCAAACTGAAAATTATGTATAATTAGAGTTACAAAATAAAATATACTTTATAGAGATACGAAATTGGCAAAATATACATATTATTATTTCACTCTGTCCGACTAAAAAATAAAAACCCAACTAAAAATCTCCTCAAATTCATTGAATCAAAAATCGAACTCCTTGAAAAAAAATTAAAAACTCATGTCCCTGACAAAGAAAAAGATGATGAATATGAATGTCTCAAACCCAAAAGTATGGACACTGTTCGGAATCAGTATCGTTGATTCCTGCCAAAACACTGGAGCATAAATTGAAAGCACGTACTTCCATGGAAGATGGGGTAAACTGCACCGGAAAACACTATCCGGTTACAGCTGAGTTTGTAAGGTGAACTTGTTGAGGAAGGAGATTGTATACGATATTTAGCTCATCGAATATTTTCTTCATCTCGATCACCAGTTCCGATCTTCGCCTGCTTTTCTCTCCAAAATCTTGAAAGTTCATTGTATGGCTGAAATAAAGACCCATCTTTATCTTGTTTACGTTCTCAATCTCCTTCACCAACATATTGTGGTTCGGATGCCAGTATTGGGGTGTTCTCTCTAAATACCTGCTGGCCATGCATGCAGACAAAGTTAACATGTTCAAAACAGAGGCTAAACATACCAAGACAGAATTCCTTGTGTGCAAGTTGTTAATTAGTTGCATGTACAGAAATCGATCAACATTACAAATTTCTTTACTCCATAAAATAAAATTAAAATTCCAGTTTTGCAGGGTCTATGCATCTAATTAAGGATAGTAAGACATTTGTAATTTTATCTCTATTTATAAATAAATAGGTTGCTTCCATGAATCCACGACCAAACATTCATTATGTATTTAAAAGTAGATACACCTGCATTGTATATTAAAAAATTGCAAGATCAATATTTTTTGATAAAAAAATATCGTTTTGTTAAAAATATGTAACAAATTGCGTCGTTTTGTTAATAAAAATTATTGTGACAAAAATTCCTCAAAAATATTACAGTCGAGGTAAAAACCAAAATGATATATACCTTTGACCTCTGATATACCTCAATATGCTAACCACACGGCCTCACAAGGGTGTACTGGTATTACTTTGTCATGATAATCAAAGGTCATCAGGATACAATAACATATACGCAAAATCATCATTTTTAAAATGATGTCATTTTGGTACGCATTTTTGACAAAGCAACATCGTTTAGTTATGTGACTGTGTTATACTTCATCCGTCCCAAAAACAAAATCACAAGTCAAAAAAAAAATATCCTGAAAAGAATGTTGCAATGTATATATTAATGAAATCATATGATTTATATTTATAGAAAACTTATTCACGTGGAGTTATTCAAATTTTGAGTAACCTAAATTTTTTCTCTCATCAAGTGTGAACTTTCTTAATTTACAAATTTTTGAAAATTATGACTTTGTTTTCATATTGAATGGAGTATAATGTATTATGATCTTACAGAATACATTATATAATTATCTACATGTTTCTCTTAAAACTAAGTAGATGTAGAATAAGGCAACACTATACATACTTCTTAACTTTCTCTTTCAGAGCCCCAATCTTCTCCACTGGTGTCGTGAAATCAATGGAGAACTCGAATGAATCTCCCATATCCGGGCTTCTGTAGAAATTGCTGATGGCCTTGGTAGCCAAAACTGAATTTGGATAATATATTTTCTCATTATCATATCTCAAGAAGACTGTCGTTAAGATATTCATCTCTTCAACTATCATCTGTCAAAATGCACACACGAAAAATGCAGACACGAGTTGAGCAATTATTCTGATACATCCAAATAAAATTTCTAAGGCTGTCATTACCTGAACGCCCTCAATGACACAACGATCACCAACATCAAATGGATGCATCACAAATACAAATATGATAGCTTCAAATATCGTCTTGCAAGTGTTTCCAAACAGGAAGGCTGCCGCCACAAGCTGTGATGAGAGGAAGACGAGTACTTTGGTAGTTAAGATTTCCACCAGAAGTAACCACACAATAGTCATGGTAATTGTTAAGATCCCCGTGACAAGGCTGTTCAATTGCTTCACAGCTGTTTTAGTGTCGTTTAAGGCATGCGCCAGAGCTTTCCGACCATTATAAACTTTCACCTGCACAAGTAACAGCAATTTAGATGTAACAATCATGTCTTCCTTCGTGCAGATCGACTTTTCTTGTACCCTATCTCATAAGTAACCTAAATGAAAAGTGCATACATTTTTATTTTATTGATTTAATATTTTTGGCTTAAAGATATTTTTGACTCTGTGTTGTTATCACTTTTAAACATTGAACACTGAAAAAAAAAAACTTTTTGAAATTGAACCTCAATGTTCAAACATTTTTTGAAATTAAACATTCCGACAAGTTCAATTTCAATTTTGGCCGGAGGACGGGTAAAAGTGTAATTTCAAATCACTTAATGCCCCTTTAAAAATTTGCATCACCGGAAAAATTTGAATATTTCGGCCAAAATTGAAATTGAACTCCTCGGAAGGTTTAATTTCAAAAAATATACGAACATTGAGGTTCGATTTCAAAAAAAAATATTTTTAGGTTCAATGTCTAAAAGTGATAACAATACAGGGTCAAAAATATTTTTGAGCCAATATTTTTTTATTATTAAGTGTAGAAAACATAGAACAAGTCCCATACGTTATGAAATAAGATTATATTCTGAATAAATTAATATAAATGTTATTTGTTAGTCATCTTAAAGTTCCAGCAGAGTTGAGAATTTCAAAACCAAATTAGAGTCATATTCTTCACGAGAAAAAGAATAGAGTTTTTACCACCCATTCTGTCAACGATTTCCTGTCTATTTGTCCAGTCTCAGCCACATCGATCAGTGGAAAGACAAGATCAACCTCTTCCTTAATCATGAATCTCCTTAGGTCTACCTCATCAATGTACCTATGCATTTTAGACAAGAAAAGAAATTAACAGCTAGAATAAAACAGAATAGGGAGGAAAATGATGAAAATCATGAACTCTAATAAAAAAACGTCTTGAAGAAAAATATTTCTCACTTGCTACCAGGCCGAGCCACATTCTTGAAAATGTGATAGGCAGCGGCAAATGCTTCCATCTCGCTGGTTATCTCCCTATCAGTCAATTCCCCGTCCCCATCAAAATTACTTTCATCTAGGGCACTGGACACGGTGAACAAGCTGGAATTAGATATCACATCAACCAACTTCTTCATGGTCCACGCAGAAACTTTTTCTTGTTTCATCTGATGAAGCTTGCTTATATCAATCACGGCCTTTTTAGTTTTTTCCTTCCCTGGCTTTCCTTCCTTGGTGCTTCGGAAACTAAATTGACTAGTACTATCTGTTTTTTCAAGTATCTCCGCGAACCCCAAAAGTGGAGGCCCTGACAAGATCTGAAGAACGTACTGATGGAATATCGATTCTTGAACTCTATCAAAGAACGTGGTCACGTGGAAAGATGATGCCAACATTTTAATAAAGAAAGTCTTTAAAAGCGACAACAATGAGAAAACTAGCAGCGAAACCATTGTCCAAGTAATATAGCCCAAAACCCGCGTGGCAGCGACTGATCGGTTGACCCCATGATTGAACAACGAAAGCCAAGTAAAAAGGACCAAAGTCAACCAAAGGCAGACCTGAGCGGTCTTCTTTAAACTGTGAACGAAATATAATACCTTCTTTCTCATCAAAAGTTTCAATTCGATCACCAAAACCACCAAATGCATAAACCAAGTGGTAAACAACATACCAGAAAAAGTCGCCATTACAAGCAGACACCATTTCCACACCTCAAAACCCCAAAACGCTGTGTGCAACAACTTACCAATGGTCAAGCACGCAACCAAATTAACCAAAATCAACAAAAAGACTAGCCACTCAATCAAAACCTTAATTTTTACCCTCTTATACTTCAATTTATTTTGAATACTCACTTTTTTGTAGATCTCTTCATCCTCATCCACTCCTCCCGCACCTCCTGGGGACGCCATAAATGATCTCATCGACACACTCCTAAATGTTTCTTTATTATTGGGCGAAGCCGGAGTAGACATATTTCCAAGACGATTATCACTTGGGTTCATACATTCTTGCATCATTGAGCTACTATTTTCGTCAAACATATTTGAATCAACCAGAACGGGTTGTTCTCCAAACCTTGACTTGGGTTTTGAGTACACTGACCTGGCAAGTGTTTTTCGTCGAGTTAGGGTTTCAGTTGTCGGGATTTTGGGAGGCCTGTTGGAGCTTGCACTAAGCCTAGGGGAAGGACAGCCCATTGGTGCAAACTTCACAGATCCAATATGGGAATCAACGGAAACTCTGTGAGGCACATCTCTTTCACGGCCAGAGATCATTACAACGACTTCACCACTTTTCTTGCTTTCAGTCGTGTCAACTTCCTCACTTTTTGGATTCTCACCATTTGCATCCATTGAAACCCTAGCAAATTAAAACAACAAAGCCTGCTCGTTCATTATACTCCATCTATTTCAAAATATAAGAATATGATTGGTTTAAAAAAATTGTGTTTGAACCTTTATAATTTAAAATTATATAAATTTATTCGATAATAGTCAATACAATTGTGAAAATATTAAATATTTAACTTTTTTTTAAAACTCAAATAAATTCATATTAATTGGTATTTAAAAATATTCAAAATCAACATTTGAAAGGCAATAATGCCATATAAATTAAGAGAAAGGAAGAAACTCAACTCTCAAATATTAAAAGAAAAAAATGACTTTCTAGGGACAGTTAATACTTGAGAAAAAGAGGAACCTAACAGCATCAAGTGCAAAATTAAATGATACTCCTCTCAACAAAATTGTTGACTAAATTATAAATTGAATGACTTCCTGGACTATTCAATCTATCCATTGCATTTATAAAAATATTTCACTACTAACTTGCATTTATACAAATAAGTACACACATATATAGTTTTGTCCATAACCATAGTTGGCCCCTATGGTATAAGGGGTCAACCCGATCTCAACCATGCGGTTGCTGAGATTGGGTGACTCAAAATATAAAGGCAAAGTTATTCATGCAATCTTTGTCAGTATTTGTGTGAGAAAGATAACAATGTAGCACTTTTTGTGCAACGACAAAAATCTCCATAATACCTCTCGAAATCAATATTGTGGCTGATCTGCGCACATAATAAGTGTAATGAATCTAAAGAATCTTTTTAGTGTATCACACAAAAATACTCTAAATGTCACAGAAATAAAATGTGACGATTTTTATCCTATATTTATCACAGCCACCAATCTCAATCATAGACGAATGTGATCGGTTTTGCCCCATATACCTGGTTATTTCTGTTGATATCGAGTTTAAAAGAAAGTCCACTTAAATCCTAGCAATTCAAAATAACCCAAAATTTCAAAGAGAACACAATATGTAACAAACACATGCATATATATATACAAGTACAAATACATACATTAAGCATATATTCATTTTTGTACGGGCAGTGTAAGTTTTGAGAAATATTTTGAGTTAATTGAGTGAAACACCAGAAAACAAGAACAATTAGCTAGGTTTGTGTATTAGCAGAAGTAAAAACTAGCTCAAAAGTGGTGGAATCATACCCGAAAATAGGTCGCCGGTTGAAGCAAAACTAGGAGAGATTTGAAGGCCGGGCACAGGGTAAGAACTGATAAGTATGTTGAGGGCCAAAGTTTTGGAGAAATTATTAGAATTAAAAATAATTAAAAATTAAAAATTAAAAATAAAATAATTATTAAAAAAATAATTTAAAAAAAAGAGAGAGAGAGATAGAGAAAGGAGTAATCAGGGATGTCATTATACTGTTTCATAGAACTAACAAGGAAAGAAGGGAGGGACGGTACTTTTCAATTTTCAGCAGGTGCTTATACCGTCAAAATTCAATACACTGAGAAAATTATGCAGAAACACGCGCGCTTTATTCTAGAAAAAATAGGGTTGTGAACGAGAAATTTTAAATTTATTTAATTATTTGAGTCAATGATGATTTTGAATCAAATTTGAGTAACTTGAATTTTTATTTGATTAACTGTGATTATCAGGAAAAAAATAATAATTTAAATTGTTTAAATTATTAACTAAGCTTTATATATATATACAGCATTTTATTTGTTAATATATTAAAGGAACCTAAATCAATCCGAAATTTTGGATTTATTATTTTCTAAATAATATAAAAAATAGAGATATTAACCTTAAAAGATTGTTTAGGTGCTGATAATCATCATGAATTTATGATACTGACTTTTTAACTAAAAAGTACAATACTTATGAATTCGAATTCGATAGAGGAGGGAATTGAAGGGAAAAAGAAAATAGAGATGTTAATAGTAAGAAAAATTCCAATAAATTGTGATTGATATTGGGAATCCCTAGTTTTTGGTTCATATAATGTGAATCCCCAATGTTACATCTTTATTACTGCGGTAAAAAGAAAAAAAAAGTCGCAAATTACGGCTTCAACAGATGGCATTTCTCCTCAATTAGCCCGTAATCCAATGCATGTTATTGTTATAAATAATTTTTTATTTATAAATTTTTTTCTCACTGAGTCTACTTGTTATAGTAGTTATTAAAAGAATTATTGGAGTACTACTTAAAGATGAAGTAATATATATGATCTTTTTTTTTTATTGTAAGGATTGCAATTTTTGGTGCTGATTAATTAATTATGTTTTCCAAACATTATTAGTTTAATATTAACTTCGAGAACCTAGCTTACAGCAAACAAATTAAGGTTTTCTCTAAGTATTTTTGCTTCGTAGTAAATTTCATGAGGAGTGGATATACGAAGACCAGATCGTCTTCAAAGAGTTCTAGTCATTTTTAAAATATGTTTGCCTTTTTTTTTTTTTCTCTATTTCTTTTCTAATTTTTAAAAAATTAATTATTATAAAAAATAGATGAAATATATAAGCACGTCTCCCTCACACGGGGATGAAATATTAGTTTTGGAACATGAACTTCGATCGCTATGAACTTATGAAGGTTTGAATACGTTTTCTGATACGTTTTTCTTCTTCTTCTTTTTCCTTTGGTTTAGTAATGGCTGGGAGTTTAATTAGTTTGCTGAATTTGAACTAAGTTCGTTTAAATAAATATTCACATATTTTTTCTTAAGTTGTTTATTTAATTAAATAACACAGCATTGTGTGATATAATATTTTTATCTTAATGAGCCGTTTAAATAAATTTTCGGCTAAAAACTCATCATTGTGTGATACCATATTTCTATTTTAATTGAGTCATTTAAATGAACTTTCGGCTAATTTAAAACCTTTAGTTAATAAGTTTGATTTTATAAAACCGAAACACAAGATTAATTATGCGATACCGAAATTCCATCTAGTAATCCATATGATAAACAAACTCAAAGCAGAAACTGAATCAATATTCAATTAATTCTAAAATAATAACCACAAGAACAGAATCAAACTAACCTTACAGCCTCTAAAAGTAACTTCCGAGAAATAAACTAATCCCTATTATTTGCGACCATCAAACCATTAATTACGAGCCATATTTTTTATTTTTATTTTTTAAATAATGTTTAAAGCTTCTCATTGATTCTCAATCTTCTCCGTCACTGTAATATTCATCACCTTCCTCCTCTTCTTCCACTTCCTCCATATCTTCAC
Organism: Pittosporum tobira; assembly: GCA_032359685.1. Classification (NCBI taxonomy): domain Eukaryota; kingdom Viridiplantae; phylum Streptophyta; class Magnoliopsida; order Apiales; family Pittosporaceae; genus Pittosporum; species Pittosporum tobira. The sequence continues at coordinate 11,102 of JAUMHB010038321.1, read as the reverse complement.
TTTTGTCCCCAACTACTCCATGTGTTTCTTCAACCTTCCCATGGCGTCCATGTTCGAATACTTCAACTTTTTCTGCGGTAAAACCATGTGAACCAAAACCATCGCACATTGTCCCCATATTAGGGGTTGTTTGAAGCATAGAACAATATGATGTTGTTGATGATGAAGAAGGACCATTAATGAAAGGTTTGGAGTAGAGTTGATCCAATAGTCGAAAATATGAGCAGTGCCTGCGCTGTTTATGAGGAAATTCCTTCGAGTTTTCTTTAACTTTCTTGAAATATCTGTTAATGTTCTCCCACTTCTCTTTGCACCTTTGAGCACTCCTCTGATAACCAATCGAAGCCATTGAACTTCTTATCTCTTCCCAAACTGTCAATTTCGATCCAGGCTCCTGAAATTTCGATTCTAAGCCAGTCCGTATACGAATCAAAGCCTCGACTTCAGCTTTGGGCCATCTCCTACTTGTTCTTGTAACGTTGGGACTAACATTTTCGTTCATGTTCAAGGGCATTTTTGTCCTAGGCGGAAGATTGATAGTTTGGCCTGTGATTTTCTCCAAGCATGAGATAATGGTGGCCTCTCTACTTGAAGCTAGTGCTCGATCACGGGCTCTGGCGACTGCTCCACGCTGAAACTCGACTAACTCTTGCATCCTCCACGCATTTTCTCGCTCTTTTCTCTCTTGCTCTAACCTTTCAATTTTTTCCAGAAGCTTCCTGTGAAGACCCTCTTGGTGATTCATGAGTTGCTTTACCTTTCTGTCCCAAAGTTCAGTCACTAAACCTTCTTCGCCTTCCAATTTCTTTCTCTTCTGAACCTTCTCAAAGCAACTATTCCAAATATCAACATTCATCTGATCAAGATCGTTGCAATTTTCTGGCAAAGAATCATCTTTTGTCAAGTTTTTGAGAGTGACAACAGATGTAGGACGTGTTTGATTTGCTTCGTCAGGGTTATAGTTTCCATACATGGATTCAAGGCCACTAACGAGCCTGCATTTGTTTTCTATAGTAATATTGATTTGGTCATCTCCGATTAGTACTGGCTTGTTTTGATTCTTCTCTAGGAGTTCCTCTTCATCCACAACTTGATTATAAAGTTTGATGTTAGAATTCAAGAGCTCTGTATATGATGGTTTCCTATCACATGCAATGCAAAGTTAGTAATTATTACGTATATAATTGGAATGTTTTATCATTTAAATCACTCTAGTGACTTAAAAACATTTTGGACTACTCCCTCTATCATAAAAAGAATAAGGTCGGAGATTCTTTTATTTGTCCCAAAATAAATTATGTAAGCACATATATTAATAAAAATATGTGGTGTGTGTTTAAGGAAAAATAATTTGACGAGGATACTCAGATTTTTTGTGATTCAAAATCTGTCTCTCATAAAAAGTAATTTTCCTTAATTTGCTGAATTTAAGTGTTTTAATCATTTTTTTACATGCGCATGCATTTTAACAAAGGCATTTCAGTCATTTAATATGGTCTCACTTATATAAACCTTAAAAAAAAGTATGCTCAAGTCATGCAAGAAGAAATTTTTTGAAGGTCAATTCAGAAAAAGACTGGTGCCAAATTAAGGCCAAAATTGAAGGGAAAGCTTAATTTGCAGAAACTTATATACATCAGGGTTTAATTTCTAAACGTTTATTTTTAGATTTAATGTCTAAACAAGTCAAAAAATGTAAAGGTCAACAATGTCTTTCAACCAAATAAAAAAATGGATAATTAAGTTAGAAAAATTACAGCATGTGAGTCAGAAAAATTACCAAACAGGCTTTCTAAAGGCAGAATCTTGTTGACAATGAGGCTGCATTGACATTGAATTGTGGAAATATTGCTCACTCGTATGAAGCAAATCCTCATCTTCTTCCTCCTTACCCAAAACCCCCTCTATATTTCCATTATTGTCATTCAAGCCCAACTTGAAATTAACAGGAAAGATGGCAACTGAAGCCGAATCTTCGTTTGGTTCTCCATAATGTGGGCAAAACGGAAAAACATCATGGTGTTTTGGAGTGAAAAATTGCTGGGTTTTGGATTGAAATATCTGTTGAACTTTCTCTATGGTGTAATTTGACTGCATGGCTTTCTTTAATTGAACAAAGGGAGTAAAGAAGAAGAAGATGGAGGCCAGGTCGGCTACATCAAGGTTTACTGTGGGTTAAAAAGAAGAAGACGGCATGAAGAAAGGACTATATCTTTTGGGATAGAGAAAAGAGTGAAAACCCTAACGATTCAACTACACACGTCGGCAGACTTTGTGGGGTTGGGTTGGGTTGGGTTGGGTTGGGAACGAAATAGGCGGGAGCTATTAGCTTAGCTTGTAGTTCAATTTTCTAGGAAAATATCCTTGACCCGATTCTATTTTGACTATTTCAGACTACTTAAAAAAAGTACTACTCCATTGAAAGTTATGCGTCCAATTACTAATTTTGAGTATGCGTACAAATATTATCACAATCTTCTGAAGTATTACGGATACGTGCACATCATAAATTACTCATGACTAATTAAAAAAAATAATGTTTAGAGATTATAAAATTTAAATATTATAAAATATTATATTTGATAGATTAAATTAAAATTTAAAAAGTTGAAAAAAGGGATGCCTTAAAAGCCTTTATTCTTTGTGTAAATATTTCTTATATTTAACACACTGATCACTTACACAAACAACGCAACATATGATGTTCGATGAACGAGTAATTTACAACTTAAATTCAATTTTAATAAAAAAATTAAAATTAAAATTAAGCTACAAATACAATTTGATGAGTTACAAATGATGCTATCAAACAACTCCTAAATAGATGAAATTATCCTGATTAATACCCAATTCCGATATTAGCTTCTTCGATCCATCACAACCAACCAAAAAGGTTGTTTTGAATTTTAGGTTATGAAGGAATTAATTAGGGGCGTGCAAGTGTTAATATTTTAAAATATAATACATAAAAATATTGTTGGAGTATTTTAAATTTTGTGCCATAAATATTTTTAAAAATTAAGATGTTTAATATAAAATGGAGGGAGTATTACATTTAAACTTCAACTAAATTATATTAATACTATGTGTTTCAACCTTAAACATATTCTATCATATAAGGTGTTCATCTATAGATTATGTTAACATTATTTTTGGAAATTGTTATATCTGCACCTTTTTTTATTATTATTTTCACACGTATGACTTATACTTCACATACTTTTATTTGTTACAAATTTACAATTCGTTAGAATGTGGACCACAAATACAGAAATAGCATTAAAAAAAAATTTAAAAAGTGAAAATAACAACAAAAAATTTCTTTGTTATTTCAGGAAAACAACTTACGGATTTAAATCCGTAAGTCAATTTTCCGAAAGTGGTCCGAGTGTTGTCTATTTCTGTTATTCTTTATAACATTTTTATTTAATTATCTTATTATCTTCTTATTTATTTTATTTTTAAAATAAATACATTTATTTTTATTTTCACAATATATACATAATTAATATTTTCATATTTAATTATTTAGACACATATTTTCTAAATTTTAAATTTTTTTCTTAAAAATCTTCAAAACCACTATCATATTAAAATTTTCCTATAAAATATGAACACTCCTATTGTTAGATCATGGTATTAACTTTTTACATACATACAAATAAATTCAAATTTTCATTATAAGAACTTAGTTTTATTTTATTAAAAAAATCAAAATATACTTATATTAATTTAAAATAACATAATTGTTAAATTTATTTTGAAACTAAATATAAAAATATATTTTCAGTCTTATTTTCAACTTAACTATCAAATATCAAAAAATAAGTAATTTTTCCAAAAATTATATTCTCATAAAATATTTTACCAAAAAATATTTTTTAAAACACATCTTTCTTGTATTAAATTGAACATAGTTTGAGATAATAGTAGGGTAAAAAGGTCAAGGCAACCCAATTTTGTTAAAAAAAAAAAAAACTGATAAACCCAGTTGCAGAAGGGGCTTATGTAACCTCACCCAATTCTCGAAAAATTTATCTTTCAAATTCAATAGCCTGAAAACTTGTTCTTCCAATTACAACTCTGTGTAACCAACTGGGTTTCCAAATCATATCCAATAAGAAGTAATTCAACTCGCGAATTGGGTAATGACAGCTCTAGTTTACAAGAGGAGGATCTGAATTCAGAAATCAATAAGCTCCTGTTCAAGTTCAATTAACAATCTTTCCAGAGATCTTTTCGGAGATGCAGTTAATGGATCAATGTCAGTGCTGGAAACGCTGCTCTCCAAAAAACTATTTTTTGGGCTTTTGTTGATGATGGGTTCGGGTTTATGTAGCCGAAGAGATTCAACAGATGGTAGCAGCGTACCAACAAACCGCGTCGTCCTCTGCATAGAAGTTTCGATAAATGGGAGTGATCTGATGGAACTAATTGGGTGGATTTATGTTATGAGATTTGCAAACCAGAGTTCCATTCATGGCATGTAGGATTTTAGCAGTAAATTTCCGAAATTTCCACAATTTAATTATATTTCTGAAAGTTCAACTCTCATAAATTTTCTTTACGGTAAATTTCTCCACCATTATTGAATTTACTGTAAAAAAAAATTATGAGTGTTGAAATTTCAGAAATATGATTGTAGAAGATAGAATAGAAAGATAAATAACTTGACACATTGTTAAGAAATTAAATAAGTTTAAAAAATATGAAAGGAAAATATAATGGTGGAAATTGAAATAGAAAATGAGGAGGAAGTCCTCAGGTGAAATTATATTATTGTGGAATATAAAGTTAAAATATATCAATTTCAAAAAATGATCGATCCCGGCTCTCGGCCCCTAGGAAGAGCTGGCATCATCTCTTGATCCTGGCCCTCGGGCCTCGGAGCTGACACCATTTATGGTCGACCGGACCAA
>JAUMHB010038310.1:0-19385 GCA_032359685.1 Pittosporum tobira | reverse complement strand
CCATCATTTTATTCATAAATTTGTCATTCCATTTCCAATCATTCACAACTTTTAAATAATATATACTACTACATGCATGCCAATCTCATACCTTGTTTCATTTGACCTATTTACAACAACCATCAAGCTATACCAACCATGAATTTATGTACAATCCCACCAATATCTACTTTACTTTAATTATAAATAAAAGAAATCACAAGTTATAGTAAGAGATCATATCCTTTGATTTCAATGGTTCCAAGTAGTACTAGGCTTTCAATGGATCAAAGTACTCCTTTGTTACACTTAGTGCACTAATTTTCGGCCACACCAATCAAAAGTATGCACCAAAGTAGTGCTTTGTTTGTAGGTCTTGGAATAAACCTAGGGTTTCAATCAAGCTTGATAATGGATTTTAGGGCTTTTAAGGTGGTTGCTTTCACCAAATATGAATGGGAAGTTATGACTATTTTGCTCTTCTCTCTCTCTAAGGTTGTTAGTGCTGATGAAAGAAATGAAGTGTCCTACTCCTTTCTTACCCGTCCCCTTCATGGTTGATGGAGCAAAAATTTCCTTCATGCCACTTGGTGGGACACATGAAAAGTAATTACTTGAACACATATGTCGCCATGTGCTTCTTTTATAAGCTTGACAAATATACTCCATGTGTCACCTTATTCATTCTTCTTATATATATACTTGACAAATCATAAGTCAAGGTGGCAAGTAACTTTAATTGTCTCCATGCATGCTTAACAAATAATCTAAGGCGGCAACTTCTTATATTCTCCCTGCATGCACAAAATTTCGGCCATATGGGATGATTAAATTTGGATTAAATTTTAAGGTAACAGTAGGAATAAAATTGGTTTGTAACTCTAGCACTCAAATAAAATGTGACTCTAATACCATTCTCCATTCATTTACAAAAGTCCTAATTTTAGCGTTCTTGGTTCTCAATTCAAATAATAAAGGAGTGGTTGAAATGGTAAAGTAAAAGTAAGTTAGACAATTTGTATAATTAAATTTTTCAAAAAAAAAGTTATTGCAATAATATTGAAACTTACAAAAAAGAAAAACATTGCATTAATATTGGGACAAAGGGAGTATTCAATATTGTTATATATCAAAATTAAAGTTAAACTTTTATTATAGTACGTATCATAATACATCATGATATTTTTAATTTGTTATTTTATAAAAAAAAAAAAAAATTATGCAATCTTTAAAAATTTTAATTTTATGTAAATATTACAATTGAATATTTATTTTTAAAATTTAGAACGGAATGAGCAAGCCAGGAATGTGCTGTGCTAGAGTCGGTTTCTTTCTGGTGGTGGAAGTGGTACTCCTTTTCGAGTGATGTCGCCTTTGTCTTCTTAAACACAATAGAGTTGTTTGGGACTCGGTTACATGGGGTTGGGTTTTTGTGCTTGTCATACCAAACATGTTGGGGACTTGGTTGTGTATTTAATTATTTTCCAATAAAAAAACTCCAACTTGGAAGAAATACAACTATAAGGTACAAAATGATTGTATAATAAATATCAATAATCTCTCAAGTAGAAATGTTTATTCCATGCTCACAACTTCTGCAGGTAACATTTGCCTAATCAGCATGTCCTTGTGACGAATGGCGCTAAACATCAAGAAAGCTAATATTTCTTACAGATTAACAAAATTATGAATACCTTCAATCAAAAACAATTAGCTCTATCTGTTTCTATATGTCAAACGTGTGTATGAGAGTACAGTTGTCTTTCGCTGCCAAAACTTGTTTCATAATCCCTGAAGATAGCAGGCTATATCTTTTCTACAGTATTTGTTACAACACTGAGTACTAAAAACTTGCACTGGAAGCCATCTGCCATTATGCAATCTTGATTGCAGAGTAGAGAAGCCAAATATCTTAACTTACAAAGTTGCCCACAAAGTACCCATGTCAAAAATTGGTTCATGTATTAGGGTTTCCTTCTTACTTATCGCGTACTTCTCTTTTTGGAAGTAAATCACCTCGTCTGAATCTGGAACTGAACCTCAGACCTAGATCCAAGCAACAAGTAGAATAAACAAAAATCAAAGCAACTCCTCATATACTTTGCATCAAAGAGCTCCCTTATAGAAAATTTATACTTGTATTTGCCTATCAAGGAATAATTTGTTTTTATACTTTTGTCAATGTGAACGGTATTCTTTTTTTGAAAAGAAAAAAAAAAATTGCTACTGCACTCTTTCTTAGAACGGAAGGAGTGTAATACTTTGTACGGTCTTGCTTAACACCAACGTATAGATAATCAACTAAACAGTAAACTCTAGGAAGAAATTTACCAATAGAATTCCTTGAGAAGAACTTCAGTATCTCATCAATGATGATTACCTACACGAAATAGACCGTGTGAGATGCACCACTCAAAATAGACTCATCAAGACTTGTTTAACAGAGAAGTAAACATAATGGATCTAAAATAAAATAAAGACAATTGAAATTGCTCCACTGATGCCTCTGCCTAACTATACACTTACATAATGTTGATTTCCGTATTGGATCTCATTTTTCAAGAGTGTCAAGTAATGGGATTCTCAGATAAAATATCAAACAGAAAATAAAAAGATCTGCAGGAATGTGATGATTAAATTACTTACAGGAAATGAAAGATATAAGACAACAGTCCACTCAGCCCATGTTAATGGAGTTACCTGCAACATAAATATAATTCACAAGTTTAAATTTTAATAGAACTGCAGAAAAATGAGATGGATCGTGTCACAACCCAAAAGAAACTCCATTTTTTTGAGAACAAAGAGACAAACATTAACTTACAGAAAAAAGAATAGATAGTGGCTTCACATATAAAATTAGTAAATGGAGGAGCATAGTAAGGATGATTGAAGCAACGAGCCACATATTACTCCATGGAGGTATAACACTGAAAATTAAGTACAAAAAATGATAAGTGCTTGGATATATGTAATATATAGCAAAGGAATTCAGTCGATCATAAGTGTAATTAAGATTCGGGATATTGAATACTCACCAAAGGGACTGATTTTCACTAAGATTATTTAATGCATTAAACATCTCAACAACAACTAGCACTGTCATTGACACAGTTGATGGGTGTCGGTCAGTAAATATGCTGCATGGATATGCAGTTTCCCTCGTTGAGCAGCTGTCAAAATTCATCTGAAACAATTAAGTGCACTAAATCAGTGTTTTACAAGGATGGCCCACCATTACTGGATGCTTGTTAAAACTTCGTTAGGGACCAAAGGATGGTTTAACAGAAAAAATTTGAATTATTGAAAAGAAAAATGAGTGTCACTTACCAATTCACTGTAAGGAAGCTTCGGCCCACTATCTGAGTAAAGAAACCACCATATGAACCCCGCAACAGTGGCAAGTCCGACATAAGCTGAATCAATTACAAAATTTAATTATAAAATAAATAAAGTGTAACCATTCAAAGGATTAGAAAATTATATACTAAACCATCGGTGTTACAAATAATTTTGACTTGAGCCTTAAATCTGTGATTGTTTAGCATTACATTAACAAATCATAATCTCAATCCTTAAAGCATCAATTAAATCAAAACAATATTTAAAGAGTGGCTAATTTCATCATCTTATTCTTTGGTACAATATTTTTAACTAAAAAACAATATGTCTAGGTACCTCCGATAACTAAATACCGAAAGAACAGCCACCCAGTGACAACTGCTTCGTTAACCTGCCACCAAACAGAGAGAGAAGTAATTAAAAAATTACAGCACGAGGCCAGCTATGCAAATAACAGACATAGGTAGCATACCTTTCATAGTGAATATAGAAGTATATCATAGAGTAGTAGAAGAACATAAATAAAATATACTACAATATATGGTAAAGATATAGATAGAAAAGGAGCTATTATAAGCATTACCTTACGAGGTTTAGCCTTCATCACATCTGAGTCTTGTTTATTGAAGCCAATAGCAGTGGCAGGCAAACCATCCGTAACTAAATTTACCCAAAGCAGCTGGACCTAAAAGTGAATAAATTTTGTTTGATATATTCACATATTCTTACTAGATTATCTTACTACTGGCGATACTGAATGTTGGACATAACATAAAGAAAACTCACAGGTACGAGTGTATCGGGTATTCCAAGTACAGCTGCCACAAAAATACAGACTACTTCCCCAATATTCGAGGATATCATATATCGGATGAACTGCTTTGTGTTATTGTATATAGCTCTTCCCTCTGCAACAGCCTGCTCAGAATAGAAACCGTTCTTGATATAAATAGAAACATAAAATATAGTAGATTTTAAAATCTCTTGATTTTAGCAATAGTACTTCATGAGGAGTGTGCATGCAAAAGCTTACCGCAACAATAGTGGCAAAATTGTCATCAGCCAAAACCATATCAGAAGCACTCTGATGATCAAAAGATAAAGCAAAAGCTTTTTAGTAGATAATATCACCAGAGATTTGAAAAGAGAAAAGACCAATACAGCCTAACAATACCTTGGCAACTGCTGTTCCAGATCCCATGGCAATTCCTATGTCTGCTTTCTTGAGCGCAGGGGCATCATTGACTCCATCACCAGTCATTGCAACCTAACAAATAAGGGTTTGGAGGATTAATAACGTCTTCTTGCAGAAGGGTCACTAACACAGGAAAAGGAAGTTTATGATGCAATGAACATATAGACATTTATTCATTTAATTTGGTTTTGGCCCAATTTATCCATTGCTGCTGTTCGTGGTTATTAAGCTATCAAATGGTAGTAGTTACATTTTAACTGGTGTTAACTAGGGGTGTGAACCAAGCTGAGCTGAGCCGAACTTGGCAGCTCAAGCTTGGCTCGTCAAGGTAAACAAGGTCGCCTCAAGTATTTTCGAGCTCTGCTTGAGCTCAGCTTGCCAGATATTAACAAGCCCAAGCTTGGCTTGATACTGAACTCGACTCGGCTCGAGCTTGATTGATGTTTTCCCTTTTTATTCAACCATAAACACAAAACAGTAGCTTTGACAGGTCACTCACACCACTAAAATGTTACCCTTTTAACACTCAGTACATTTGAAACTTTATAATCAACTGAAAAGCTAAAGCAGCTCAGTTATCTAAAAAATTTACTTTTTGCCCCAAAAACAAGTCCCCACTAGTTTTAAAAACACAGAGAAAGTGTCCCCTATCAAAAATCCATTCTTATATAAATTTTCGAAGAAACCTAAGGATCTAAGATTTCCAGTCATATTTTGTATATAAATTTGCCCCCAGAATGTGTAAAAAAATTGCCCCAAAAGTTGAGTTCCATTCCTATATAAAATTTGTCTCTCACCCCATCCAATCTCTCTCCTCCTCCCCAACCCCCCCCCGGCTCTCACAAAACAGGGAAAAAAAAAAAGAGCTCAACTTTACAGATCAAGGGATTTAGATCCTTACGTATCTCATTTATATAAAATTTGTCCCAAAAAAAAAAAGCAAGGTAGAAGAAGAGCACAAACACAGTACTTCATGGTGGGCCTGTTGGCGGAGGGAGGCTGAGGGACGTAGAGGTGGAAGGAGAGGTAGAAGTTCTGTGAGATGAAAGAGTGAGAGAGATGAGAGAAGGTGTATCTGATAAATGAGAAATGAAGGAGGAAAATAGCTAAATACGTATTTACACCCAGCTCGGCTCACGAGCCTTAAATGAGTGAGCTCGGCTAGGCTTGAATATATTAACGAGCTGCTCGCTTAAACTTGAACTCAGCTCCTGTACCTTCACAAACGAATATGGTGAGCTTCTAATGACATCAAGCTCGAGCTGCTCTCTAGAAGCTCGACTCGTTTCACAACAAATGCTAACAAATGTAGCAACACAAAAGCCACGAATTGATTTTCCTTGCTTCTCTCATTTCTTATGTACTCTGCTACATAAAAGAAGCAACAAGTGTATCTTCCCAATCAAGCTAGTCTAGCCCAATTATGCTATTACTATAAATTAACTTTAAAATTGTGTAACAATTGTAAAATGGAGATGTGGTAATATTTACCACTTCATTTTGGTGTTGCAATGCTTCAACCAGCATCCTTTTGTGAGATGGTTCAACCCTAAGATGGCAAAAAGGGAAAACTCACATAAGCAAGAATTATTTGTAGGGTGGGAAAATATTAAGACATTTCTTTTCAGTATACCTTGTAAAGAGTGTCATGTGCTGCAAAGCTACTGTCTTTTGCAATGCTGGAAGTTCTTCAAACTCAGAGGCAGTGAACGAGTGTCCTACAAAATCTTCCAAGTGATCAAAAGCCCCTATCTTGCGGTACAACGATTCTGCAGTGATCTACAGATGTTATCTTATCAGTAGGAAAGCAGTCCACAAAATAAATAAATAAACAGTGGTCAAACTTTTAAAAAAATATATGGGAATTACCTTGTTATCCCCTGTGACGACTATAACACGTATGCCAGCCGTCATGCATGAAAGTATCGCCTTGCTTACTTCCTCTCTTGGAGGATCAAGCATTCCAACCTTGATTGTTGGAAGATTAATACAGAAAGACAAAGATTAATACAAATGTTCACATAGCATATTTAAACTTCAAAAAGAAAAGGAAAAAAGGGGACAGATAATGGATTTAATAAAAATTGCCTACTTTAAAATAACTAAATCAAAAATTCAACACCAGTTAATGAAAGAAAATTTTAAGTTCGAGTGAAGTGAAATAACAAGCATATAATGAATAACAGGGGGAAAAACTAGGGACATCAAGGCCACTCCATATCGGTTGTACCAGTAAGTAGTAACATCTTTGAACTGAGTTCAATAATTTCACTATTTTTATGGTAAAAATGACAGTTGAGTGCAATATTTGAGGTTTTTCAGATCTAAACAACTAAGAATCAGAGTGTAAGCAAATTATTTTCCGAGAAGGCAGCTGCATGGATACGTATCCTTGAAATCTTTAATAGCTTAATAAGCAATTCCTTACCATTGCTGTCATGTCAAGTTAACAAATGAAAATGATAGTACACTGTAATGTCATGCTATGGAAAAGAAGGCATACCAACCCAATAAAGGTAAGGTCTTTCTCATCATCAAAGGAAAGAACCTGTTGACCCATTGGCATCCTTTTCAAAGCTAGGGCCAGACATCTAAGAGTTTCTTTTCCTGCAAAACTGAAGTTTAAAACGGTTTTCATTTATGCCCAAGAAAAGTAGAGTACAATCAACCAAGCACAAGGTACAAAAAAGAAGTCTTTATCTCGAAAAGGAAAAAAAGAATGCCCACAGTTGGTAAAATATCCATGATGTAAATAAGCTATTCAATAAATAGATGAAGCGGTGCAGGAATCAAAAATTACTTAATTTATAGGACATAATCCTGACCTTTTAAACCTTGATTCCAGCTCAGCTCTGATATTTGCAGTTAGAGGCACAGTGGAACCATTGTCATTGCAGAGGATACTTGTGCATCTAGAAAGTATACTCTCTGGAGCACCTTTCGAGAACATAATCTCCATCTGTTTTCGGCTACAAAGGACACTCATCATTTTACGATCACGAGAAAATTCCAAAAGAGAAACCTGAAAACCATTAAATCACAAACAATATTCAATAAGCTGATACACAAGAACAGTAACAGCAATTTGTAAATATTACATATACAAAATAACTGTACTCAAATTCAACTATAACTTCATTCTCACAAGAAAAACATAACAAGCAAAAGGTTACAGAGAATCTGTATCTAAAACTGAACCTTTTTAAATTGGTTCTCCCAATAACGATTACAATAAGATGCTCTCTCGTGCTTGCTCAGCATATTCAGGGCAGATGGCATAGAATCAAAACCGGGAAGTCCAACCTGTAACAGGAAAATTAAAGGAGATGTTTTCACATAACGATATACCCTAAACTTTATTTTGAAGTATGAAAAAGAAGAAAAAGGAACCAAAGCAGCCAGTTAGAGAAGGCTTTGGCAAAGGCATGGTACGGAAACCAACCTTTTCTGCCAATACACGAAGCGCTACTTCGGTTGACTCACCAATCTTCTCATAAATCCTTTTGTCAGGGTTGTATTGTATAGCGGACTCATTGCAAAGGGCTGAACACATTGCGATGTGGAGTAGACATGGGAATTGAGCAGGAAACTCAACCTGTAAAAGAATATAAATTTTATTGAAATAAGCAGATAGGACTTACTCTTGCCTATAGTGTACCCCTACCAGACTAAAGTCATAAAATCAATAAATAATATCAAAATTTTACGTGCAAACAACAGTCAGCAACATGAACAATAGATAATATATATAAAGAAAATAAGTTTAATGTGATATCCAAGAGATTTTTGTATGTGGCGTCAAATCAATGGCATAAGAAGGTATATTTTAAAGAAAAGTTTACCTGCATCTCTGTGCTGTCAAATATAAATCCTTCAGGTGCATATGTTGTTCCACTGACGCTGTATTCAGCAGCTACAGGACCATGATTTACAGAATGTAGCACACATATCTGGAAAGACAAGGAAGCAGAAAACTGCAATTAATTTATTCATTTTGAGGCAAAAGAAAATACAAAATGATGAAGAATTTATATACTACTAGAATGGGTTAAGCAATAAGCAATCGCCACCAAATTCTTAAACAACTAAATGAAAATTTTATCTTTGTCTGAAAAGAGTTGAAAACACAAAAGAAGACATTTCTAATCAAATTACATGATCACCTTTGAAACAGACATCATGTTTGTAGTCAAAGTACCAGTTTTGTCGCTGCAGATAACTGTTGTGCAGCCTAACGTCTCAACAGATGGCAAAGACCTCACAATAGCGTTCAACCGAGCCATTCTTTTTGTTCCAAGAGCCAAGCACCTTTTGGAAGTACAGATATAGGTATAATAAATCAAACTTGATGAAAATTCTATGTATCAATATAAAGAGTCCAGCACATGTAATAGTTTTCTTTTTTTGGTTTGTTTTCATGCCAGGCATTCGCTGCAAGTAGTTTACTCAAGTCTATAGTCCAAGATATATAGATATAGGTAAGCACTCACGTGGTAACAACAGCAGGAAGTCCTTCTGGAATCGCTGCAACCGCAAGAGCAACTGCAATCTAGACAATCAAAGCTAAATATATCAGCGGTAAAATATATCACGCAAATGATATCAAAGCAAAAGAATTAGCAAATCAGCATGTAACTACCTAAAACTGAAATATAAACAACAGTTTGAAAAGAAAGAAACATCATAAACTTCAAATTAAATAGGTAGCCAATTATCCCTAGAATAATTGGAATATAACATAAAAACGAAGCTAGACATGACATTGATTACTTCAAAATTGTTTAATATTGAGATAAATTGAGTATCAACAAACTAAGATCAGCAAAACTTCAGGTGCATGTGAGTTATTAAGTTATACAGGACACGGGCTAGTAGAAACCTTGTACAAAGTAACTAGTAACCCCATCCATTAAAAAATACCTTAAAATAATGAATTGCGCCTTGCAAGAAACCTCCATGAGCAGGATCTCGGAAGTGACCAATGTTTACGATCCATACCAATACACATATACCTGCAATAACCTAAAAGAAGGAATACAAAAATTCAGGAATGGACAGTCTTCCAGGTAAAAAAGTTTATATTAATTCTTACATGCTTATAATCAAATATCTAAAAAAGAAAAAATGATCGAGGAAAGGAAGGTAGCTATTATTACCTTTGCCAAAAAAGTTCCAAATTCATCTAGCTTCCTTTTCAGAGGTGTCGCTTCCTGCTTCAATTAAATTTAGTATAAAATGTATGATGAAGCTAGTATCAATAAAAATTAATTAGAAATAAATAATAATAGGATTAATAAACACTACTCCTAGGAATACAGAAAATTGCTCACATCTTCTGTTCTGAGCATAGAATCACGTATGCTGCCCATTGCAGTGCTAGAGCCAACCCCAACAACGACAGCTCTTGCCCTTCCTGCAACCACAACTGTTCCCTGCCAAGCACCATTAAACTCATTTATTCTCAATAACTTTGACGGGCTAATTTGAAATAAAAGCTTTCATAGAAACCAAGAGACAGTATAATGCTGCAAGAATATTAGTTCTACAAAGTTCTATGCCTTACTATTTAACAGCATAATTGTCTAACGTATCTTCTGATAAGATTTATGATATGATAAGATGTATAATTAAGTAGTAACACTTTTTTGCAACTAACTTGTACTTGAGTCTGTAAATGTATCAATATGCTGGAGTAAAAGCTGTAAAATTTTACCGAAAAAAGGATATTCGTCTTGTCTTGGTATACAGCATTGGTTGCCAATGTCGCATCAAGCTCTTTTTCCACAGAACAGCTCTCACCTGTAATCAGGTAGGTAATCTGCACTTAATGACTGGCATATATTGCAAAATTTATTTTGAACCGTTTAATCTACAGATTTATAAGTTCAACTTAAGGATGAAAGTAAGAACATTGACCGAGGTACCTAAGATATTGGTATAGCATGGAGAATACCTGTAAGAATTGCTTGATCAACACGTAATGAATCACTTAGCATCTCTACCATTCTCATATCTGCTGGAATCTGGCATCCCACTATAAACTCCAAAGGGAAAAATCACAGTGAATTCATATATGGACCGGAGAATCTGCAAAATCCTAAAGTTAAAAGTAATCTAACTTCCTTACCACTAACTTCTACAAGATCCCCAGGGACAAGGTCGGTTGCAGGTACTATTGAGAAGCAACCTGAAAGATTATTCCACGTGGTACAAAATACATTAAATTTGGATAATTTTTTGGGGCCATTTTTGGCATATTAGTAGAATATGAACATTTGATATGTCACTACTAGCACGAGACATTACTAGCATTCACGTTTATATAGTTTAGAACTTGAGAGCTTGCATTACCATTTCGTAGGACAGTTGCCACATCAGCTTGGTAGGCACGTAGCTCCTACAATGGTAAGGAAACCAATAAGAAGGGGGCAAATCAGTTAGACCTAAAATAAATAAAATCTAAATTCAAAAAGACAAAGGTATTTCAACAGGCAAATACAACAAGCCGCACGTTTCTATTCGAATGTTAATTGCACCGATTTTCATAAAATAATAGAATAAATAATAGAATATCAAGACCACGTACATATAGTGATGTCAATATTAAACTTAACATGTTGTGGCACGAATATCTTCAAATTTTACAACTTACCTCCAAAGCCTTTTCGGCATTTGTTTCTGTTATAACTCCCACAGCTGCATTTGCAGCCAATATCATGAGGATAACCTGTAATTAGAACAGATTATTGTAAGGCAATTGAGCATAAGAAACGCTCGATATTTTTTCCAGGTAAGCACATTGAAAGCTTGAAATTTAAACCAATAAGCACAATAAGCTGGAAATATTCAAAGAAATGGCTTGTTTATAAACCACCAACGAGGATAAAAGCCAATGAACACGTTGCATTTTTATTAAGCATCTTCCATCACATATATTAGTTTTTTCTATATATGATCTTATAATCTGTCATAACATATGTAAGCATAAGAGGATAAATTGGAAACCAGTTTAACTGAGCAGAAAAATATATCTTACAGAAGGCTCCAGAAACGCTGTTAAGCCTGTCTCTCCATTAACTAGTGCCAAAATGAAAGAGATAATGGCAGCTGCAATCAATATTTTGACTAGCAAATCGTCAAATTGCTTCAACACCAACTTCCAAAAAGGAGTGCCTGCATTAACCACAACTGCTTACATGCATTTCAAGATAAGTTACTACTTTCCAATGTAACCTCTTAACTCAATTTGAAAAAGACAAAAAAAATGATAATATATACTTGATTTGGAATGTTTTCTGACTTTGAGAATTTTTAAAGAAATGGGACTTTCATTATTGGACATACCCCCCAAAAAAAATGGTTGCTTTATCACTTTATAATATAGGTAAAAATAAAAGCAGGGCTAACTGGCAAGAAGGACTGGTATAGGCGTAAATATTTACAATTTATATAAAAATTTGGACCTAAATAAGAACTCACAAAAATATGTGAAAGTCGACTTTAGAAAAAATGGCTATAACTTATACAACTAGTGCATGACTGTTACTCCCATATGCAGCGGGCCTTCTGCCTGAAATTCTTGTTTCAAAATCCAAACTACACACAGTAGCATATAGAAGTGAACAAAAAATAAAAAGGCTAGTTCATCTGAGATTTAAAAGATAGAAAGAACATAATGCACTTCTTTTAATTGTTTTTAATCAGTGTTCTAAGAATTGGTAGGTGGACTTAGGTGGCGGAGGGAGGACCTAGTGCCTAGTCAGAGATTAATTGGGTCTACACGGAGATTTTTAGAACACTGCTTTTAACAAAAGCATAATGCAACATAGTTGGAGTGGGGTGAATTTCAAAAGAAAAAGTTCATACTTTACACAACTATGATCAGATAGAAAGAGAGAATCTAGCACTTACTTCCCTCTTGAGGTAGCACTGCATCCATAAGTGAAACATGCAAAAAGGGGCAAGAAACACATCAGAAGGATTTAAAAAATAAAAATAAGTATCAAGTATCTTACAAATAGCCTTAAGTTCGCAAATGACAGGAAATATAAATTCAATGCCACCATCATCTTACATTTGAAATCCATAAGCATGAAAAATATACCCCCAGATCATACCCATTACAGGGCAAGGTCAAAATCAGCACAATAGTAGATTTTGATTCTGGTTTTTGATTCTTGAAACATAAAGGATGTAACTAAAACTAAACTCAACATGTGAACCAGCAGTTAACTAATAAGCCCTACATCCAAGTACAATCATCTAAAGGTGGAACACGATACAGCTAAGTAAGCAGTCCAAATCACCTTTTTATTTTTAAGATATGAATTATGTAATCAGGGTCAAAGCACAGAGAAATAGAGGTGCAATTGACAGATGAGTCAGATGATAGCAATTAACCATGGTCCATCAGTGCTATTTGATTGAAATAGCGTCTGGGAAGGGAGGTTGTAAGAAGATGAATAACTAATGATGGCCGAGGATGGAAAGAAAATTTAGTCGCTTCAAATTTTATTGTCTTGCCATCCATTAAACAAGTTTCTGCTATATTGCATATAATGTTTAGCTAGGCACTTAGGCAGTCACCAAGAGAAGACTTGTATGCTTGTGCAGCAATGAAATTACCAGTTAGATGTCTGGATGCACAATTGCACTGGCATCCAAAAGATGTCAGTTAATATGGACTTATATACCGGGACTTTTTTAAGTAACTTCTTTTTGGGCCTCATTTGAACTAATTGAGATTGCATTATCTTCCATGTATGTATCTCATAGAATTTCAGGAAATGGGCCAACCACTTGGTGTGAATAACAATTCCATGATTGTCCACTGGTCCTCTCACATATTCATTCACCAGTTGATTCGAGTTTCAATCGAAGGCCTAAACCATAAGAGGCTTACCCAAGATCCTTCATATCAAAATTCTTTTGAAGGAATCTTTTGTTCTCATGTAAGAGATTTCAGATCACTGGAAGGTTAAATGTCATCCATGTAAAATAATAAAATGATGACGTACTCCCACTGATTTTGAGGTATATGCATCGGTCTACACGTTCTATATATAGCCAAATTTATTGACAACATCGTAAAACTTAAGAAACCACTGTCGAGAGGCTTGTCTTAAACCATATATGGATTTCTTTAATCTATACTTGATATGTTCCTTACCATTAACTACAAAACCTTCTGGTTGTGTCATGTAGGCATCTTCATTCAAGTCACCATTAAAGAAAGAGGTTTCACATCCATTTCATGTAACTCTAAAATATAATGAGCAAACAAGGTCATGATTGTTCGAAAAGAATCCTTTATTTACACAAGAGAGAAAGTCTCATTATAATTTGTCCCCTCCCTTTGAGTGAATCTAGCAATATTGCCTTTCGAGTCGAGCTTAGTTTTCTAGACCCATTTAGAGCCTAGAACATTTGCTCCTTCAGGCAACTCTACTACAGAAATATTACACAATTGAAAGCTTGAATTAACTAGTGAATATGCAAGAGAACCAATAGAGAATCATGGAATCAAAAGGACAAGAATCCAATCAAGAGGAATACACCCTCACATTTTTATTATTTATTTATTTATATATTTTTTATGGGTGAAGTTGGCCAAGTTTAGGATGGAATTTTTCCTCAAGGCCTCAACCATTTGTCCCACTCATAGTTATCAAAAGCATGCCTAGACGCAAAGCAAGGCAAGACACAATTTGTGGGCTTTGCTCGAGTAGGTGCAACGTAGAAAGAAAGACGCGCGCTTTCAGCGCTTAAGCACAGGCTCAACTAAGGCGCGCCTAAGCCCTTTGAATTGAGTTTTGGAGCTTTAATTGGTTATTATCTATTTTAAGTAGGCCAAGTAGCCATTAACTTGACTTATTCTAGTTTATGACTTAATATACTCTTAATTTATGGAATTCTAATTTATGAATCTATTTTGTAGTTGTTTTTGCATGTGTGTGATAAAAAAAATTATAAGATTATATTAAGTTATTATTTATTTACATATATTATATATTATGCACCTCGTTTTAGTAAAGCATGCGCTTTGCGCCTAGGCTCCAAATGACCTTTTCGTCTAGGGTGCGCCTTGCGCCTTAATAACTATAATCCCACCCCTGGGTGTTTGACCCTTCTTACTTCTGAATCTTGTCTTCCTACCATTATCTATATTCTTGAGTTATTACAAAAAGCGTTTTACCTTTGTCGCCATATATTAATCCTAATGCCAGGAGTGTAACAAAGAAGCTTAACATTCTTCTTCTTGGTTTATAAATTATATAATTATTCTTTTTCGATAAGCAATAAATTATATAATTATATTTGAGGCTAACTTCGATATTTCTGTCGTAATATAGATTTATTGATGTCTCATGTGTATGTTAACTGTCTTCTAGGTAGTAGTAAATGGGATTCCAAGAAAGCCTTCAAGATATAGGGTTTTAGATGATAGCTTTAGGGTCTCGTAAGTTTAGTACAACTTTTTTAAGTCGAGTTAGTCTTAAAATCAGTTGATTCAAAAGTTTGAGCTTTCCTATCTAATGTACTATTCTCCTAATGAGAATGCAGTGAATCAAAATGTTAGGGAAAACAAAACTATGTGGCTTTTAACTCCACGTAATGTCTTGAAGGCATCAGGAAACACTCTGTGTCCTTTCATCATTTCTACCCTATAAAACTTCCCCAATCACTTGATGCCAATAAGAGGATTAATTTCTGCTGCTTGTTAGTTAAAGTGTTAACTTCATGTAGCTTCCCTTTTAAACCACAAAATAATAAGCAACATCCAAACAAGTTCTACTAAATTTTCCTGCATTTGGACATGTAAATAGGGATTCTTGGATTTTTCGAACATATCGGAGACTGCTAACTTGCTAAGCAAGTTATACACGACGAAACTATAGTTTGGATTCCTAGCAGATAATCTTCTTGAGGTGGTGCCTTTTGTATATCATAATCCTAATCTGCTTCAGTTGTACTGGTTATTCATACTTATGGAGGTATTCATACAGTATCAATCAATATGGCATTCTTTTTGTTTCATCTATTTCATTTGATAAGAAGTAGATTAGGCCTCCATAACAAAACCAAGCCTCAATTTTCAAAATCATTGCACTTATACCAAAAGGTCAACCCGCTTCGCACAAGAGTTGGAAAAATCCTTTGCCCAACAAGGAGTAGTTTAGTTCATCAAGGAGCTACCACATCTACTAAATTTTTAAACACTGATTGAAACAGAAGACTTACCATTCCGCCCATAAATTCTTGCATGCTCAGTAACCTGAAAATTAGCATAAAAATGACAATCATAAATAAGCTCACAGAAAAAAAAAATTGAACTCAAAACTTAAACCCTAAACCCCAGATAATACCAGGCATGAATTAACCACAGCAAGAAATTCCATCCTTCAGTTATGAAGTAGAATATTATTTTTTGATTAGTCAGTAAGTAACTAGAGTACCTGAATATCCGTAAGACCTTTCGAGGGGTCCACACCAAAAAAATCCAAAACCTGACAGAAAATAAGGAGTAAATCATGAAGAAAGGTAGATTGAAGTACAATATAACAACGTATCCGTCAGTCTACATATTTTTAACCGTATAAAACTTATCCTTAAGGCTCCGCATTTTTAATAAAACAATGTCGTTTAATGATTGACCAGTTTTGGGTTTTAACAGCATCTTAATAGTATCCCCATAAATTCAAGGGGTACATATATACCTGCAGGATAACATTACGGACTACCATCGTTGTTCAAATTAAACCAATGTTTATTAATCATTCCATTCCTAAAAATAATAAAACAACAATAACTCATTTCTGGAACTCCTATTTACAGTAACATGAATTCATATTACTAAGACCATCAGTTGAATGTCCTCCCTTCCAAAATATAAGACCACGTTTGACTTTTTTAAAGTCAATTTGGGACACCTTGATATTCAAAATCGATAACACAACATTCGCACTTGTATTTAACTATAATGAAATGAATTTATTTCGATATATCAATAACATGAGATCACTACCTCGGTGGCAGATCTGGCGTAGGCGTCCTCCATTAAGGAGCTCAGTTCGGAGCTGCCTGCGACGATGATGAATAATAATAATCTACGCTTCTAATATCATCGACTAATTTCTCGACTTCCGGCGTCGCTCTGTGTGTGTGTGTGTGTATTTGATTCAGAGTGTTTTTTATACGAGTATTTGATTTTGGATCTAGTAAGGGCAGACGTTACAATTACGTGATGAATAGAAGGTCACGCTTATTATATGGTTGATGAATTCGATGTATAGGAGTGGTTTCGACCCCGCGCCAAACGTGTGTGAGAGTGTGTCTCGTTTTTAATTTCGAAACTGAAATGATTTTTTGGATGAGTAGATATAACTAAAATTAGGGTATCAAATTATTTGAGTTAATGATTTCTAGCATTTTACCAAAATAAAATAAAATGATTTCTCATAGAGATGTTTGAAAATCAATAAATCATCTTTTAAACTAATATCATGAATTTAGAATTGGCATTATAAAAAATGAAAGAAATTTGAGCACACGATTTAAAATTGGCATTATAAAACGTTTGGTAAATTAAGGAGATATTTATTTTAGAGAACGTAATGTCGATAATATTTTACTGTATTTGATTCGACTAACATAAAAAGATTAATATCTCGTGTAAATCACTGTAAAGGATTATATCAAAGTTGTTATTACTAGATAATATTAGAATTTAAATAATGATAAATAAGTAGATAATGTAGTTTAAATTATGTTTTATCTCAATTAGGACTCTTTTATATATATGTAATATTTATTACATAATTATTTCAAGTAATGCAATTCATCTTAATTACTTCAACGTATTTGTTTGTTATTATGGTATCAGAGCCACTAGTTTAATAACTTGATCCCTTATATTTTATTTTTATGCCATTTTCCGTAATTGGAGTCCTAGTCTACTAATTCTTTCAACCATAGTTGCCACCGTCGTCTTCTGTATCAATCGTCCTTGACTACCCTTCATTCACACCATAAACCGTCTAAAACTATTATCCTATTTCCCCGTTGGCTTTCATCTTCCCCATCTGTCACCTAGTCATCAAAACCTTTTCCAAAAATTACCTAAACTACCCCTTATGTCTATTCATCATTACCTCCCTTTAGCTTTTACCATCACCACCAAAAAATCAAACCTTACTTAAATCCCATCTACTTTTTACACTCAAAACCTACTAGTCTCACCCACCACTGAATCCATCATTGTCCGACATTCTAACTTACAAACTAACTTATCTCGACACTGGTGTATTCATTCTGAGCAAGTCTTGTATTTAGAATTTCGTGGAACAATACGTCGGCAACAAATGTTTGTATACGTTTACTAATGATTGAACTTGCAAAGGGAGAAAATTTTTGACTCTTTTTTTCCTTTTCAAAAAGGTGGCTGATGTTTCATACTTTTTTGTTTCTCATTGCCGATTGAACTAATGAATTGGTAAATCCGGATTGTTCATAATTTTTTTTTGCAATATTTATTTATTCATAATTTATTTGTTGCTTCATACTTCGTCTTCATTTGTCTAGCTATTTATTTGGTGCCTCAAGTTTCTTTGAAATTCATTAACTCAACAACGTCTACATATTTAGCCCAAAGTTTTCTTTTTTATATTATACAATCCCTGGTATTTTGGGCGCATAGCTTAACAGTCCACACTCTGGCTCAATCCTGAATCTAAGTCTCCTAATGATGTTACTACATATTTTGAATCGAAATCATGTTACAACGAAAATCACGATGGTGTATTGCAAAAAAGTGATGATTTTCCACATTGCAATTTGTATGTTGAGCAACTTCTCAACCAATTTTATTCGCTTTGAAAAACTTCCCAATCAATTAGTTAATTGATTATATTTGGGAAGCAAAGTCTCTTGTCTATGCGCTTAATTGCACTAGTGAAGAAATTGATGAAACCGAACTCATCGAGTATATTTTAAGTGGTCTCAATGATTTTCTTAATAGTTTATATCAATATTAGTATTTAATGCACCCCTTATTGTCTTTAGATACACTTTCTGTTATACTTATTGAGAATGAACAAATGATTGAGAAAATCAAGATTTTATAGGTTAAATACTCTGTAACTAGTGGCGGATCTAAAGAGGATCCAGTGGGGGCAGTTGACCACATTGGATTTTTTAAAATTTTGTATGTATATATATACACATACATACGAATGTTAGACTTACATGTAAGTTAAGATTTTTTTGGGTAATACATAAAATAATTTAAAAGGGACTTCCACTTTGTTGTGAGTCATTAATTTATATCAAAATTTTAAGAGTCCTAGTTTTCACCCCCAATAATTCAAATGTCCCTTATTTTTTATATATTTATTATTTTTTCTATTCCAAAATATAAAAGTGGTTATTAAATCAAAAATCTTAAGAATTCAAGTATCATATTAATAATATTGTTAAATATTTTATATTATGATTGGGTTCTAACTTTTAGTTTATGATATTTGCACCCCTAGTGGAATAAAATTATGGCTCCACTAGCGTCTATAACAGTTCCTTCCATTGTTAGGATGGACCATTCTTGTGAGACCCCATGTGACGCCCCCAAATTTCCACCTCCAAATCTCGTGGGAATCTGGTCGTCAGATAACAACTCAAGATATTGAGTAGCCAACATTTAGGCAACTCACCCAATTATATCTTACAAAGATCGATCTCACAATGAATTACACAGCGGAAACGAATTTATATTAATAATAATATGTCTTTACAATAACAGGGAAAGCGAACGGTAGTCGCATAAGGTTCAAATTACACAACTCAAGCTAGAACAATCCGGGGAAATACCCTAATA
>JAUMHB010038299.1:0-19389 GCA_032359685.1 Pittosporum tobira | reverse complement strand
TGTAAGACATGGATTTAATAATAAATTGGCAACCCAAGTCGGGGTGTGGATGCCCAGATTTGGGGGTGTCACAATATCTCTATTTACCCGAATAAGAACCTAAATCAATAGAGACCCAGCTGAGAACGTGACATAGAAATGAGTAAACCCAGCTGAGAACGTGAGATGGTTAGTTAGAGACTATCACCTGACAAATTATACACAATTAGATAGATCATATGTATACATACGTAACTGAATCTATTCAGACATAGAGAGAGAGGGAGAGAGATTGCTCACCATGGCAAGCAAAAGTGACTTCGATTGAGGGGCTGGAGGAAGATGACAACTTGTATGCGTGTTGGCCACATAAGCTTTTCCACATCATCGATCTATTAAGCAGAAAAAGTAATTTATTTTCAGTTGTGCAGATCTGTTAACCAAGTTAACAGAAATCAAGTCAAATGGCCAAAAATAAGTCAAATTTAAGTTTTTAATGTTTAAATCACAAAATTTAAACTTCAATGATTAAATCAGAAAAAACGAGAGAATTCGTTGGTTTTTAACATAATTTACCCTTTACAATAACAAATTATACTAGCTACCAAATAATTTAATTAAATTTAATACTTAATTTCATAAATTAATATTTTAATATTTAAAATATTCAATTCTTGACCACGTGCTCTCCGCGGCATTTGTTTCTGCCTTACTTTTCAATCGGTGTCACCTTTTAAAATAAGAGAAAAACGAATAAACAACATAAAACACGGACGATGAGTAAACGTTCACATAATTATATAAGTATGAGTATTTTAAGTTATATATCTTTTATTATCAATTTATTGCAGTATATTTCTTAAAACACTTATACTCATACAACTACGTGAGCATGTGCTCACACCCCTTTTCCCCTAAATAATATATTGTATCTTGTAAGATTAATATTTTTAACAAAATGATATTGTTTTATTCAAAAAAATTTGATCTTACAATTTTGTAGAATATACATAATATATGTAGTATTCAACTGCAACCTCTTAAAATAAAACTCCTTTTTAAAATCAGAAAATGATTAATATTTGCTCATTTATATTGGATAGCTAAATTATAGCTAAACAATGCTTAGCTATTATTTTCATTCAAACATTTAAGTTAAATAATACTCTATTCATCCAAGTTTAAATATTTAAATTATTTTTAATATGGTATTTAAGGTGTTCAAAAGAAAAATTTAGATATTATATTTTTCAAATATATTTATATGTTTAATATGTTTATATGTTACTTTCCACTAATACAAAAAATAAAAAAAATAATTATATTTTTAAAATGCCTTAATGTTAAACTCTCTAAAAAATAAAAATATTTAAACTTGAACAAAGAGTCGTGAAACACTATTTATTTTCTCATTTTCCCACTAAAAACTAAGGTGGTTTATTGTTAGGGTTGTAAATAAAAACTACCGATTCAGACGTAATTCAGATTTACTTGGTTTAAAATTTAATTTGAATTTAATTTAAATATTAATAAATAGAATATAAATATTTTAAAATTTAATAAATCATTCTAACCTAACTATGTTAAAGTCTGACCAACACATGCTTTGTAAAATTTTACCCAGCATCTGCGTAGATCTAATATATGGTGGGACAATAGCCCACTATCTCCTCTGCTTATGCGTCGTATGAGAAGTTTACTGAAACGGTAACTTATTTAATACCGTACTTTTTTCGTTCCATATTAAATTTTTTTTTTTTATTTTTATTTTATCTCAAATTAGTTGTTTCATTTTTAATTTGTATTATTTTTATTCATTTTAAAAAAAAATACCCACTATAATTTAATTAATTTGTTTCGCTTATTTATTAGAAAGAGAAATTATTTTGAAAATAGAAGTGAATATTTTAAATTATTTATATAATTTGAACTTTTAATTAAAAAATGGAGGTTTTATATAAATACACAATTCCAAAGAGCGAGAATTTGTTGCATGTTGGTCTTGAAAGTTGAAATATAGTTACGTGTAGAGAGAGAATGAGTTGGAGATATTAAGTTAATGAAATGTATATTAAAATGAATTTATTTTTTAAACCGTGTGTAATTTAAAAAATGGGTGTTTAATATAAGATGGAGGAGTAAGAAAAAGCAATAAAAGAAAAAAAAAGTAAATATAAAGAATTATTTGTAATAAATTTTAAGTTTGAATTTTTCGCACAGATTATGCGGAATTATTATTTTTATTTAATAAGTGGATTTTTTTTTTCCTTCGTTTGAGGTGAGGTTTCTTATTTATTATGGATTCAATGGTGTAGAGAGTTCTTCTCCCTCTTTCAATATTGGATTTATTTATTTATTATGGTTTTAATAGTACAGAGTATTATTCCCTTTATTAGTTATAATTTCTATATTATAAGAGCATGATGATTCTTATTGAATTCGAATTTTAATAGAGCTTAAATTAATATGTTTATAAGTATAATAGAACTATTATCACCGTCCACTAAAAGAAAAAGAAAAAACGCACAACTTATTACTCAGATACACGAATAAAGAAGAAAGCTAGAATTCCCGCCAAGTTTGTTTTACAAAATAGATTGTTTTAAAAACTCAATTTTCAAATTTTAAATTCTAAAATAATACTATATGTTGATAAAATTTTAACTAGTATAGTTTGTGTTAAAATTATTAAAAAACAATTATTTAATGAAATGCTTATTAACTTCTATTATATAAACAAATAACATCAATCTTTAATTCTAAAATTTTATAAATTAATTATTAAAATTTGAAAATAATCTTAATAGAATGAACAAAATGAACCTTGTTAAGGTAACTAAAATTTGATTAAAGAAATTAAAATATTAAATAATGTGCCAATATAATTAGTTGATCACTTATCAATACATAGGTGGATATAGGATTCTAACCAACCACATGTTACATCATTTAGTATTCTAATTTTTGTATCTAATTTTTAAATTTCAGTCATTATAGTGTTACTGTGCAAAATACTGGCAAATGTTAACGAAAAATGGCAGCTTTAGCTTTAGTTTTTGAAACAGTCAAAATTAAATTAAATTCATTACACAGAAACCATCTAGAATATGCATCAATCATAGTATAAATGGTAATAAATCACAAGAAAATGTATCTAAGGACATAAATACATAATGCATAGTATACTTGTATTGTTTATCAAATCTTAAATACAAGAACACAAAAAAAATAAGCGATTAATCAAATTTTAAAAACGAGATTACTAAAGAACAAGCCATTAATCAAATCTTTAAACTCTAACATCAAAAAATAAGTCGTTAAATTTGAACAGATCCACAATCAATCCATCATTAATTCAGCATACAAAATAAAAAAAAAAAAAACAAAATAAAATTCAACGAGAAAAGATGAAAAAACTCTTCTATACATACAAAAAAAATAATCTGTCATCTCAAGATAAAAATAAATTCTATCAAATATTAATATAACTAAAGGAAACACAAAACAGTAAACTAAGAACAAGACTCAGGGAAGATCACTCTAAAAAAAAATTAAAAAAAAAAAAAAAAATAATTCGGCCTTTACTTAACAAAGAAACAATTGGCTGGCTCTCTGGTAAGTCGCCTCTCTGTCCCACGTCACTCCATACTTTAGAAGACCACCAACTCCATCTCTCTCTTTCTCCAACCCTCTCTTTGTCCAAGATATACAGTCATCCTTCTGCAAGGGTGATTAAACAAAGAAACCATTTCCTAATCCTAAAAGCAAAAACAAGAACTTCCCATTAAGGTAAGCCACCATGAAAATCTCTCTTTTTAGTTCTGTATCTTAATTATGCTACCCTGTTTCTGCAACTGCATACTCATCTTTGCTTATTTCGATTCATTGTCCTATCATGTCTTTTGGGTTTCTGGAACTATGGCCTTCTCCGCCGTTTAGTTGTTTGATTAGTTAGATCTCTTTCCTTGAAAAAACTATCTTTTTTGTTCATTGAAAAAATAGATTAGCAGATTGAATTCCTTTTTTTTTTTTCTTTTTTTTTTTTTTTTTTTTTTATTATTTAAATTCGTTTTGCTATAAGTTAGTTGCTTTTAGACTCAAAATGAAGTTTTTATTACTCTAATTTATTATTATTTTTTTTTTTGCAAGAAAAAGAAGCCTATTACTTTAGAGGTTTATTTATTTTTTTAAACTGGACAACTTTTCTCTGTTCTATTTTGTTTATATTCCTTTTGATGATATTCTTTCTGCCACAGGGATATATTTATTTAAAAGGATCAATATTTTCACAAATAAAATTTATATTTCTGCTCACATGAATAATTAAAATTGAATACTACTAATAGCGGGATCTATCCATATCTATATATCTTTACACGTTCGCCACTTTTGGGCAGATTTGTCTCTAAATTCAACATTTAGTTCCATAACTCGGCGAGAATAAAAAAGATTTTTCATTAAAAGGATTTTTTCATGTGGTTTACGGAGTTTTAAATATATATAACAAGTAAAGCAATTATAATACTAAATGCAATTATCTCATCAATCTTTCGCACTACTTTACAATTAATTGTAGTTTTATTATATTCAACCTCTAAGTCATGCATATTGTGGAATCTGAATGAATTTCACGTGTTCATTTGATTTAGTTGGAGAGCTATTGATCATTTTTCCTATGATTTATTGTTTTCTTTGCTTCGAGTAGAGAGATTTTGGTTTATTTTGTTATGTTTCTTTATTTTCTTTAAAATCTGAAGGCCACGTGGTTAACCAAAAAAATATAAATCTCACTCAAGCTTTAGGTGCTCAGGGCCAAGTCAATTTTTTCCTCATAAAACAAAAGTCATATATTTATTTAAAATTAATAAAAAAATTATTTAAAAACAAATGTTATATCTTGAAAAATTGTATTAATATATTCTTTTAATTTAAAAATTCAAGAATTTATTTAATCAATAATTTCTAAAGAAAACTTCTCACAAAAATACAAATTTTGAATTTTGTAATCATAATATAATAATCAATAATTGTATCTAGTCTGAGACATTTTAACTAGTTTATATATGTGTGTGTGTGTGTGTGTGTATTTGTAATTTATTAGTACTTTCAAAACCTAAGGGTATTAGTATTGATTTTTAAAAACAATAATATTATTTATTTCTAAAAATTAATAGAAATATTTTCAGATTCAAATTAATTTATTTTTGTACTTAATATTAATACTTTGATAACAGTTTTCATGATTGTATTTACTAAAATAAATTCAAACAATATAAATTTTAAAATATTTAAAATTAAAATTTGAAAATCAGTGATCGTACGAGGGAACAAACAATAACCTCACGCGAGAAGGGTATCTGGTGGGCAGGTGAGAACTTCTATTGGAATTGTCTCTTTTAAAAAAAAATAAAAAAATTTAACCAAACAACCACCTGCCTACCCTCTTTACTCTCTTTTCTCACATTCGTTTGTCAGCACATCTACATTTACAAGACAAAGTTTTGTTCTCCTATTTTATTTGTCACTCTATTATTTTTATTTTAAAAAAAATACTCCCCAAGTAGAAAAGAAAATAAATAAAATAAAAGAGAAAAAGAAATCACCATTTTATTATAGTATTCCACTCAATCTTCAAATCCATCAAACGGAAAACAGATAATCATTTAGAATTTGATAATGGTCTCATGAGAATTATGACATATGAATATCAAAATGTCGTGGGCAGTATATCTTTTTCTTGTTAATTTGTGCATTTGACCTATTTAACAGCATTAATATGGTATCCAATTTGTTTGTTGCTTTGATCCAGCTTCCATTAAGTTTGCATTTTATTTAAAGACTTCGAGTAAAGTAAGTTCATCAGTGCAATGGAAGAAAAAACACTTTCAATTTCAGAGGTACCAATAGTCAAGGTCGTTGAGGAAATAGACAGCAATATTGATCCCATTAAGGTAATTATCTGCTTTATATGTTTTTTTCCCAAGATAGTTAAAATCTAGTGTAGAAGAAAAAAATTGTTTAAAAAATTTACATGAAATATTTCAACTGTCAATTAATTAAAGAAATGGGAAAGTTAGGAGTTACATGTTTGCTTTTAAAATCCTTATAACAGGTTACAACTGAGGCTGAAAGAAAGAAAGAAGAGGATGAAACTAACTTTGAAGGTGATTTTATAAAGGTAGAGAAGGAATCCATTGCAGGTCAAAAGCCCTATGCGATTGAACAAAGCTCAAGTAGTTCATCTCGAAGCAGAGAATTTCTTGAATCCCAAGAAAAAGTCAAAGAACTCGAGCTTGAATTGGAAAGAGTAGCTAAAGCTTTAACTCGTTCGGAATCTGAGAACACTAGACTCAATAATGAAGTCTCACTAACAAAGGAAGAAAATGCGAGAAAATACGGTGAGCTTGAGCTCAATCACAAGAAATTACAGGACCAGATTTTGGAAATTGAAGAGAAATACAGTGTGCAGCTTAATATATTGCAAGCAGCATTGGAAGCTCAAGAAACGAATCAAAAGGAGCTAATTGGTGTGAAGGAGGCATTTGACGGTGTTAACCTTGAGCTCAAGAGCTCAAAAAAGAAAATGCTCAAGGTAGAACAGGAGCTCCAAGTTTCTACGGGGGAGGTGCTTAAGTTTGAGGAGCTACATAAGCAAAGTGGCTTACATGCCGAGGTGGAAACAAAGAAAGCATTAGAGTTCGAGAGATTGCTTGAAATGGCGATGATGAGTGCCAAAGAAGTGGAAAATCAGATGGCCATTCTACAAGAAGAAGTTAAGGGATTGTATGAAAAGATTGCTGAAAATGAAAAGGTTGAAGAAGCCCTTAAAGTTACTAGTTTTGAGCTCTCAACAGTTCATGAAAAGTTTGAGCTTTCACATAAAGAAGTGGTGGATTTAGAAAAGAGGCTTGAGCTGAAGGAAAATTTAATAAGTGAGTTGACACAAGAACTTGATATGAGAAAGGTTTCGGAAGCTAAGGTAAAGGAGGACCTTTTAGGAGTGGAAAATTTTCTTTTATTGACAAAAGAAGAGCTTCAAGAAAAAGTATCCGAATTAGAAGATATGAAGTTGAAGTTAAATGAGGAAGTTAGTGCAAAGCATTTGATTCAAGAGGAAATGACGAAAATAACCAAAGAGAAAGAAGTTCTTGAATCACAGGATTTGATTCAAGAGGAAATGACGAAAATAACCAAAGAGAAAGAAGTTCTTGAATCACGTTTTATCGTATTAGAACAGAGGAATTTGGAGCTTGAGTTAGAGTTGAAGACTTCCACAGATAAATATGGAAGATGCATTGAACTTGAAGCAGAAGTAGAGTCATTTGAATTGAAAACGTCAAGCCTTGAGGTAGCTTTGCAGATGGCCAATGAAAAGGAAAAGGAATTAATAGAAAATGTTAAGAGAAAAACAGAGGAGAAGAGAAATATTGAAAATGCATTGAAAAGCTCAACTGAGAAACTTGTTGAATCGGAAAATTTGGTTCATGTTCTGCGTAATGAATTGAATCTTACTCAACAGAGATTAGAAAGCATTGAAGCTGACCTCAAAGCTGCTGGAATGAGAGAAACCGAGGTTATGGAGAAGCTCAAGTTTGCTGAGGATGAGATAGAGAAACACGGAAGTGCATTGGAACAAGCAAAATCAAGAAGCTTAGAGCTTGAGTTTTTACATGACACCGTAACCAAAGACTCGGAACTCAAACTGCAAGAGGCAATTGCAAATTTTTCCAGCAGAGATTTCGAGGCAAAATCGCTGTATGAAAAAGTACAGGCTCTTGAGGATCAAGTGATGATTTACAAGGAGCATTCTGCAAATTTGAAGGAAGAACTCGATCAGATTTCAGAGAAACTGGATTTTTCAGAAAAAATAAATGAAGAACTCAAAAGAAAGATCTCGGAGGCAGAAGATAAAGCTGCACAATCTTTCTCAGAGAATGAACTGTTAGTCGAGACAAGTACACAGCTCAAGAGCAAGATTAATGAGCTTCAAGAATTACTAAATTTGGAGTATTATGAAAAGGAGGCCAATTCTCAGCAACTCTCTTCTCACTTAACCACTATTTCAGAATTGAATGATCAACACTCAAAGGCCTCTGAGCTTGCTGAATCTCATAAAATTGAACTGGAACAGACCCTGAAAAAATTGAAGGAAACGGAAAGTATTGTTGAAAAACTGCAAACAAAATCTGGTGAATCTGAAAAGGAGAATGAAGGACTGGCTGGGGTGAATTTGAAGCTTACTCAAGATCTGGCTGCATATGAGTCTAAACTGAACGATTTACAAACAATATTGTCTGATTTATATGCTGAGAAGGATGAATCAATTGAGCGGCTTCGTACTTCAAAGACGGCAGCAGAAGATTTGAAACAGCAGGTAGCTGAGGTCTGTACTTTATATTACCTCCGTACTACAAAAAGAGTCCCTTTTTAAGATTGACAAACTCTAGTATACGTTTTTGTCCCATCTTTACCCCTAATGATGGCTCAGTTATTGGTGGTGGCTGATAGTGAAATTGTGATCAACTTTAAGGCATTTTTTCGTTTCATACTATCATCATTAAAAGCGACTCTTTTTAGGACCCTTTTTGTGGAACGGATGGATTATTTAATAACATCTTATTGCATAGTTTAATATTTTGAAGAGATTTTATTTTTCATGAATTTTTCTGATCTTCTTGTGTTATTCCTATAGATATCTGCACTAATGGAAGAGAACAGCCTGCTCACTGAAACACATCAAAATGCCAAGACCGAGCTGCAAAATGTGGTACTCCAGCTTGAAGGACAACTGAAAGAGCAGAAATCAAATGTACATGCCTTGAAAGCAGAGATTGAAAATCTCAAGGCTGAGATTGATGAGAAATCCGTGTTGAAGGATCGTTTGAAGAATAGTGAAGGACAATTAGGAATGGTGGAGGCCCAAGTCAAAGCAGAAGTAAGCATAAACTTTCACACTTGTGGGTGTCGTGAAGCAAATATGAAACCTGTGTTTGATTTCAGTTTGTGAGAAAGTAATTACATTTTTTGCCAGAACAAAATGTTTTGTTTTTATAATGATATTCTTCTAATTATTGGTTATTCTTACAAAACAGAAGGTGGAAAACTCTGAAAAAGACTTGGAAATATATGCGAACAAGGAGGCAATCCTACTTCTTGAGAACCAAGTCAAAGAACTTGAACAGAAATTGCAGCTGGCTGATGCTAAAACAAATGAAGAGGTCAGCTTTCCCTTATACATGTGCATACTTGCACCTGAAGTTAGGGTTTCAAATTGTAATGATCATTCAACCGAGTGAAATCACATGAAATTTGAGAATTTAGTCGTAAGCCGAACAGCTGCCTAATGCTAATTTTGTTTATTTATTTATTTACTTTGGCAGGATATTGGAGCCAGTTCAACTGAATTGAAGGAAGGAATGGAGGTCAAATCTCGGGACATTGGATCCCGTATTTCAACTCCATTGGAACACAAACATAAGAAAAAATTTGAAGCAACTTCTGTTCAAAGTTCATCCTCTTCAGACACACGGACAACTGCGGTTTCTAGTTCTGGGATGACCTTTAAGTTCATTTTAGGTGTAGCTCTGGTTTCTGTGATCGTTGGTGTAATTCTGGGAAAACGATACTAGCCAGGGATTTGCTAGTTGTTGTGTTTGTTTGGTTATCTCTTCCTCCCTATTTTCCTTTCCCCACAAATAGTTTTTTCCCTGCTTGTAATTTATGCAGGGCAGATTGGGAAAGCTCGGTGGAATTCTATTTTATTGAGTTTGGAAAAGTTCATATATGTAACTTTAGATTCTATTTAGTTATTTAATCTATATATCCATTTTAGAATTCTTGAAGGTGCGATAAATATGATTTCCTTGTAAGAAGCCTCTCTACTTCTGCTCTGATCCAGAGACCATGTATGCGAAACACATTATTATCGACGATTTTTCATTATGTGTAAAGTATCACTCCCTCCGATTCATAAAAAGTCTATTTTAGTTGTTGATAACATAAATGTATAGTGCTACATTATTAGGTACATAAATACACATTAAACTAACGAGTAAACATAAAAACTCGTTTTGTAGAATGAAAGAATTATAAGAAGCTCCTTTGGCCTCGAGAAAAAGACTTTAAAAAAAAAAAAAAAAAGATAGAGAAGTATAAGACATCTTTGTCTCACATGATAAACACCTAAAAGTATTAGTTGATCTCCACTATCATGATCAAATTCAAATTTATATGTTTTTTGACTCATTTTTCAATATTAGTACATAAATATGTTGCATAATTAACTAAGAATCAATTTACGATTTTAATGTACGTGAAAAATCCGTACATTATATATATTATAAAAGGGATAGAGTAAATGATATGTCATAATTATTCTCAAATATCATAATCATTTGTTATTTATGTCTAATCT
The DNA here is from genome assembly GCA_032359685.1 of Pittosporum tobira. NCBI lineage: Eukaryota > Viridiplantae > Streptophyta > Magnoliopsida > Apiales > Pittosporaceae > Pittosporum > Pittosporum tobira. Next base: position 8,996 of record JAUMHB010038299.1, on the reverse strand, counting down.
TTTTCATTCCAACTTGGCATATGAGTCATTTCCTTACAATTGTAAAGAAAAGGATAGATGGATATCCTATTTCAAGTTAGAAATCTAATGCAAAACAAAATTTTAAGCATTTTATAGCAGGTGGAGCTCAAAAGGTGAGAAAGAAAGATCATTTGTTGAAGCAATCTAACATGTGATGCGAGTAATATGTGAACTCTGATATACTTGTTATTTTTTTGTCTGACCCATATGAAAGCGAAGAACACCCAAGATCAGATAATATGTCGAATTATCTAACTTAAAATCAATTGACAAGAGGTGAAAAGTCTTTCAAGTATAAAAATTGAGTCATACTTCTTATAACTCACGATATGAAACTTTTATCTCAACAACATTTAATTTAGTCATACATTTCATGTAAATTCTTATAATTATAATTTCAATGTGTATGTAAATAATTTTAATTTAAGAATACTTAAATTTAATTAAAAAATTAAACTACATTATTTTTTGTGGGATGGGAAAATACATCTCTGATTTCCTTCCTTTCCTTGTACTTGTCATATAAATCATAGGTACCTTTCGCGTGGCCGCGCGGTCATGTGTAGCGTATTCTAGTGTAGTGGTGGTCCTCTATCTTTTGTTATGCCATGTTCTTTCTTTGTTCGAATATGTTGTTATGTCACCTTCGAATCGAACCTTGGTCTCTTTAGAAAATATGGACAATATTTCGTTCAATAAAACTATAATTTTGTCTGGACTCAAATTTTGGCCTCTTTCAAAAATATGAATAACATTTTGCTCAATAAAATTTTAATTTTTTGTATTAATGCACGTACACGTTGTAGAAAATGCACCATCGATTGTTGGATGAGAATCCAACGGACTAAAATTATTTTAGTTAAATAATATTAATTAATTAATTTTAACTGTGAATCTAAACATTTTACCAATTATTGCTTACATATTTTGACATCTCTCACTTCAAATTTAAAAATTTATTATATCATCACCTCACGTTTCAAAAAATAATAAATTATCTCAAACTCATCTAATTTAACAGCAAGTGAAGTACACTCGCAATGAAGCAAATACTCATATGCTCGTCTACTGCTCTCTAGCAAGTTGTAAAGACAAAAGCACCCTCCTCGACCAACATGAAAGCAAACTAAGCATTTTTACCATTCTTACCATTCATGTCAACAGTAAATGCTACAAATTAAGAAAACAATCCAGATCATTTTCCACCATTTTTCTGGCTTTTCACTTCCGGTAAATCAATTCAACCATATCAGATTTCAAATATTACAAATAAAAAGGACCGAGTTCATACTTGGTTATTCTCACTCTATCATCTTCCTTCCCGAATTAAGAGTCAAAGAATCGGCATAAAATTTATAGTCATCAAAGAAATCTCAACAAATCTCATTTTTTAATACAGGTAAAGCAACATAATAAGAAAATTAATGTTAAATAAATAAAAAACCAAATGATCCGTTGCCGTTTTGACCCTACCGGGTCGAACCTCTTCCCACAAATCGTTAACCCTTTTACATCGTCGCGCTCTAAATCTCTGTTAGCTTCCATTCCAAACCCTCAACCTATCACAGATGTCAGATTACATACCTCAGGACGTGTTGGGTAATATCCTAAGTAGGCTCCCCATCAAAATCCTAGTCCCACGCACTTCCGTCTGCAAATCGTGACGTTCTCTCATCACAAACCCTAATTTCATCGCCGCCCACCTCAATCACCCAGCTAACAAGTCGTTAAGGATTTGATACGGGGCTTAGTGGAACCCAAAGAAGAAAGGTACTCGCTATATCATGACAACGAAGCTTTCAGCGAGTACTCCAAACCTGCATTTTGTTTGAATCCCTTCACCAATACTGATAAGTATAGGGTAGTAGTTGGTATTTGCAACGGTGTCGTTTGCCTTACTAATGATGCAAGGGGTTATAGGCCCAGAGTTCTTCTATGGAACCCTTCAATTGAAAAATTGGTTAAAACCCCACCTGCCAGAATTACCTTCGGTTCATTTCGTCCATTTTCTCAGGCTTTTGGCTATGGATTTGATAAGCTCACTAATGACTTTAAAACACCTGATTCTGGTTCTTAAACCGCTCCTGCTTAGGTTGATGTTTACACTCTGAGCACGGGGAAATGGTGAAACATTAGTACTCGTGTGGGTCTTAGGAAGCATGTATATGCTGAAGCCTCTCAAGCTTATTTTAGTGGTACTGTATACTGGGCTGGATTTTGTCGAGAGAGGATGGAGCCGTTGATTGTGTCTTTCCATGTGGGTGATGAGGTATTTGGTGAAATTGAGCTTCCAAGTTTTTCTCGTCGAAACAAACTGGAAGCCTTTGTATATCAGGATTCACTTGCTTTGATGGAAAGTAAATTTGATCCACGTAGCTGTTCCGTATGGGTGATGACAGAGTATGGCATAAAGGAGTCTTGGACTACATTGTTGAAGCTTGATTTTGGTGTAATCTATTTTAATAAGTTAGAAAAAAATAGTTGGTGTTAGGAAAAATGGAGATTTTTTGCTTGTGTCAAGTAGGGGATACCTGGTGTCTTATGAACCAAGGGGCAAATCAGTTAAGGATCTTGGAATCCCTTGCAGAGCAGATGGGGGTTTTACAAACAATTTTTATGATGATTTGTACACAGAAAGCATAGCTTAACTTGGAGTCAATGTTGATTCACGTATTGAAAGGTTAGCTTTACTTGGGGTGAAATGCAGTGAAGCACTTACTCCTTAGCAATGAAGTGCAGAAGGGAGTCAAGGGACTGGGACCTAATAAAAGAAAAACAACAGATGCTTTCTATCTTGAGAGGAGGTTTATATATATATATATATCAAGTGAATGTGAATTGTCTGGCTCAACTTAAAATACTTGTGTTACTGTCATCATTGCTCTTTGGGGATTGCATAATTGAAAGTTAGTGATTTATATTTCAGGATTCAGGTCATCATCATCAATGGGTGTTTCGAGATTGGATCACAGGAGTAATTGTATCCGTTAGCCTTGATATAATTATGGATTTTGTTTGTCAGTGTGTTGGATGGAGTTGAAATATAAAGCAAGGAAACAGAGAAGGTAGAAATGTTATAACACAATGTTTTGCAGACCTCTTTTTGTTCTTCTGGTTGTCAACAACTATTTAAACTATAAATAGTGTAATGAAAAATTGAGGCAGTTAGTAGTTGTAAGGAACAGTCTATCTCGTTCGCGTGATGTTTAGATACTCTGGCAGAATTTGGGGTGCATTTTATTTGTTTATATGCTTTTATTATTTGTGACCTTTTCTCCCTTTTTGATGCCATTATAGTTCTGTAAAAATCTGTTAGCGCCAAAGTTTTGATGTGCTAATATTGGTGTTAAAAGGGCATCTTCCTGGGGCTAGAGTCTGACCTTAGGAAGTATGTCACCAAATGGTGGTTTATGTATTTATTTATTTTTATTCCTGTGAAACTCGATACTTTTTGTCTTTTCTTGAATTATAAAAGCTTGTCTAAATACCAGCTATTGTAAACTGAAACAGTATTGACAACTAGATAGACTGACACTATTGACAACTAGACATAGGCATAAACACGTGTACTTTAAGAGAGTGATCGGTTTTATGGCTGTTTTATTTCATGAAAGGGTTTCAAATTGCATGCAGGTGCTTTTGGAATCTGTTAATTATTCATTTCTTCTTATTAAAATTACAACATCTGTTTTTTTGGATATTTTATAAAAATTATAATTTTTTAAAAAAAGTTTAAGAATATAAATGTTTAAATTATTTTTATTTTATCAGATATAACTCACTATTTTAATCATTATTCTCTTATTTAAAATTACAAATATTAATATTATATCCTAACACTTTAACTATTATTTTACTATATAAGTTATAATATTACTATTTTTATTATTATTATTTTTTTAAATTATAATATAAAACATATTTATTAAATTTTATAAAAAAAATGTTGCGAAAGTTTTGAGACCGAGAGAGTATTTATCTAACAAAACAGAATCTATAATCATCAATTTAACTAATCACCAACATTGAGGTAAACAGATCTAATTCAAATAATTTCATATTAATCTCTCAAAAGTACCAACTATTTTCCAGGTAAACGAGCTCAAACAACTCATAAACCATTAGCAACTAAACATTTCATACCAAAACGACGACGGATCCAGATTTAAAAACCTAAGCGTAGTGAAAAACCACCTGTTCTTCCCGGTCTTAAAGCGCTCCTCAAGCTTAGCCTTGGCCTCCTTAGCGGCGGTAATCTTCTTGTCACGAGACTCGAGGCATTCCGGCATCACGATTTCCTTGAGATCCACATCCAGAGTGTAGCGAGTCGGCATTATGTGGTTCTAGTTCACCACCTTGATGAACGCCTTCACCCTCGACTTCTTCGCCGTCTTCTTCGCGGAGTCTTTTCTGATCATCTTCTTCGGGTACTTCTTAATCCCGGCGACCAGACAGTGACCGTAGGGACGGGCTTTTGTTCCTTCGTCGTAGCCGCGGATGATGACGGCCTTGTTTGGCTTCAGAAATTTCACCATTTTCAATTAATGGCTCCGCCGTTCGTCTCTATCTCGCTTTTCTATCCGCCAAACCCTACGTCGGAGAGTATATATGAATAAGAAGCTTATTAGTTCTCAGCCCATATATTCTTTAGCATTGGGCTGGACCAAAGGGGTTGGGTTCACTATTCCAACTTAGTGATGTCAGGTAACTCCAAATAATGTACTGGTATGATATATTTATAAATTAGATTAGAGATGGTTGTTTTTTTTTATAATTATTTTGGGCCTTATCTTGGTCTATTTATGGTCTTGGGCTTTTCTTTATTTTGGTAAACTTCTGTGTGGCTGATCTACGCCCAGTCCGGTGTTCTTGATTCCGTTTTGATAGTAGATTACTTTGTTTTGTTTTCCTTGTGTTTATTTTATTTTTATTTTTTTTTATGTGAGTGGTGATAATGGTTTCACAATGATTATAAAGATATTAATTTAATATCAATCAAAGTTCGAATTTCACAAGAGTATTATAATTTTATAATATTAATAATGGATCAGATATTAACTTGATAAGAAGGACAAGACTCTGTACCATTAAGTCCATTTTCACAAGAGCATCATAATTCTATAATATTAATAATGAGTCAAAACAAGTGTTTCTTACAAGTAAAAAATTTTAGAATTTTAAACTAAAATCTCATTGGCTTATTTTCTTGGCGTTTGTGTATTTTCTATTGATGGTGGTACATCTAACATCTTATTAAATCTCAAGTATGGAAGGGCATCTAATTAAAGTATTGCTGACGGTGTAAAGTGAAAAAGCATCTAATAAAAGATATAATGAAGATCTAAATGCAACTGGAAAAAAATCATATATAAATGCAGTTTATTTATTTTTGGATACAATCAAGTTCTTATTTAACACAATGGATATTTTTAGAGAATTAATATTTTTACTAAGTAAATTGGTATTTTTACTATAAAATTTTATTTTTAAGCAATATAAACTTATTACATTAGTTTCAAATATAGTATCTACTTGTGAAAATATTTTTTTTTTCTCGGTGGAAATATTACTTTCCTATTTTTATTTAAACTTAGTAGTTGACGGTTATGTTGATCCTAATCTTGAACATTCTTCAAATCAAGATTAGAATATTCGAGTTTGCCATTAAAACTTGGTGGATAATTGATGGAGGTTTTCAAAAAATTGTATATATGTATCTTGTTTACAGATTTAAAATCAAAATGTACTTGGTTCAGTGATAAAAGCACAAAGAATGGTTGAGGAGATCAGATGTTTGATTTGTGAATTGATGTAACAGATCATGGGTGCAATGGTTCAACCAATTAAACATGTGTGACTCAAGGTGTTAGAGATGCACAAAAAATTTGAGAATCAATGTCCAAACTGGCTAGGATCGGGTCAAATTTTCAAAAAACCAAAAAAACTCAACAGACTGTCATATTAGCAAAATATAAAGCTTTAGTAATTTTGATTAAATACTAAGAAAGAATTCATGCAAGTATAGAGTGAAAATTAAACTTTAGTGTTTGTCTTAAAAGGCAAATTCGTTATTATAATCTTATGCATTATTTAAGGGACGAATATTACTTTAAAGAAATAGTGACTACTTATTAGAAGACTTGATGATTGATCGCTAAGTTGATCTAGCGAGTCTTGTTCATATGATTCCACTTGCCTAAAAGAAGAAAAAAGAAGAAATTTAATGTGAATGTCTTTCTTTTTTCATTCTTTTGCTTATTTTCCAAAGGTTGCTAAAGTGGGATCGAACCTTTAACAGATGAACAGATGACTTTGTGGGCTGTGGAATATGCCTTGCTTATCGAGTGTGCGCACACACACATATTATATTAATGGGAAAACTGAGTTCTAATTAAATACTTTTAATTTATGACAAGACGATACTTCAAATGAGTCGAGCAAAATTAAGTTCGATAATTCCTTGTACATAGAGAGAGTCTCCGGTAATTCATTTCACTAATAGAACATAGAAAATTAAAAAGTTTATTAGTTCTTTTAACTTTTTGATCCATGCCAACGCCCAACTTTGATCAAATTGAGCTCAAAATTTCTCAAATATTATTGTCTATTAGACTTGTTTTTTTGAGTGCTCGGTAACGATAGTCTACAATGCTCTCATCTCATCATTTCACTTAATAAGGAGGAACAAAACTCTAGTTAATTAAATAAAAAAGAAAAATATTTTAATTATTTAAAATAATTATATACATGACACACTAACAATTAATTGTTTTTTATTCTCGCAGCAATGCGCTGGTAAAAAACTAATGATAGTACAAAAATAATAACCCAATGAACTAATTAAATCATAAATAACGTTGATTGAGCAACTGAGCCGGAAGGGAAATAAACTGATCGATCCACAAAGAAGGTGGAGTGCTTTTCTCATTATTTGACTTTGAGGGATCGAGTGTGCCTATACACACAATAATGGGAGCCATTGAATTTATTTATTTATTTTTGAAACAAAGGGCATGGATGTTGATGTGGATGTGAATAGTGTTTCATGAAAAATTTCAACTATTTTATTTCGGAAATTACAACAATAATTTTATTTCGGCCGTATTGTGGACTTATTTATTTTTAAACTTAATTGTAAATATATTATAAATTAAATATAAATAATATTAAATTAATTAAAAAAATTGATCAATAGTATTATTTTTTTTTTATAATTTATAACTTATTTAAACTAACATATAAACGTTAAGTTATTTTAAAATAAATTATGACAAACAAAAATCATTATATCCAAGAGATTTTGGTTTGTTTTTCCTCTTTGGAAAATACATATATATTTGATTATGTAATTGACTCGGGACTAAATGCATAAGCAAGCCTATTTCATATTTCATGATAAAATAAAAATATGTCGCAATGCTCATGATTACTTAAGCAACTTACCGGATTATATTACCTACTAACAACATTATTATTATCAAAAATAAAAGCTGTTAATTTACGAAACGAAACAAACTATTATAAATTTTATTAAATCAATAAATCTGGAACATCAATCAATTATAATAAATACAAGAATAATAAAAATAAATACATGATAACGAAGGAGTTCAGGAATCGTAAAAGCAACCACTCCTTCCACATGTTCACGCAAACTTAAAACCAAACCCCACATACTCCACCAACATACACGTCACGTAACGATAAAAATAGATAAATAAATATTGAAATTAGAAACAGGATTCCAAGACGCAGCAGCAACACAAGGCAGCACAGCATCCTTTCCAGAATCCATCACCTCTCGATCGAGTTTCAACACGTGGGTTATTGCTGTTATCCTCAGCCGGATATGCACCACCGTCTTTCGTCGGGTAACCTGCCGGCGGCGGAGCTGCGCATGGGCCTGAAGAAGCACCACCAGCGGAATATGAAAGTGCTACTCCATCTGCAAATTTAAGACCATCCAAGTCAATACCACCGGCATAAAATTTAAAAACTTTTTAAATCTCATAGATACACACACACACACACACACACACACAAAGAGAGATTTAAGAAAGAAATTAAAATTGGAATCTACATACCTTGTGGCTGGTTTTGATTGTTCTGATTCATGTTGAGAACAAATTAAGTAGCTGCTAATTAATACCTTAGAGAGAGAAACAGTTGGTGAGGGAGAGAGACAAAGCTTAAATATATATATATATATATAGAGAGAGAGAGAGAGAGAGTTTATGTATGTGTATAAATATAATAGCAGTATTAGCAGCAGGTGAATTGAGCTTGGATTATGTGGTTGGTTTTTGATGTTGTAATTCTCGGTTCTCCATGTATTTATAGATGAGATCATACGGGGTAGTAAGTTAACCGAGGGCGGCACGAGCAATCAGCGCGTAAAATGTTTAGAGCGAAGGAACCAGACAATGACCTAAAACGGACGGGCCCCACCACATTGCTAAATAATAACACAGTACTTCATATTCTCGGCTTTGATGGACGCCAGGTGACATGGTGGTGCCGTGGTGGTGGGTGAGTATGCCACTTCATACGCGTATTTCAAGGCAGTTTGCTTCCGTTCGGAACCATCTCTTTCTGCGCACCATAACCTTATCTGCCTTGTTTTTTAAATCAAATCAAACCTATGACATTGACTCCTATATCTGTTAATTATAAACTAAATTAATAAATTAACAAATATTTTTTTTAAAATAAAAAGACTATGCAAAAGAAATATTTTAAAATAATAATTAGATACGATGTAATATATAATATATAATAAATAATATAATTTACAAAAAATAAGATAATATATTTTTATCAAAAATAATATCATTATTGATTGTCGTAGGGATACGGGACTGACCTAAAGACATTGTCATTATGTAAATCTTTTGCTATCGAAAATTCAAAAGATATTTTGCACGACAAATATAAAAATAAATGTGATATATTTATTGTGAAAAATAAATAAATAA
>JAUMHB010038277.1:2551-19393 GCA_032359685.1 Pittosporum tobira | reverse complement strand
TTTTGTCGAAAACCAATAATTTTATTTAGTAACTCAAAATATCATATTTATAAAGTTAAAATATTGGGTTCTTACAATTGCATTCAATGATATGTAATGCTTTCAACTTGGCTCTGCAACACAAACTAATTGAGACCCCGTGTTTAAGTTATTAACCATTTTATTGTAGAAATCATCTACTCCCTATTCTAGATTAATTCTTATTTCATCCTCATATTTTTTTGCAATTCAATTTGCAATTATTGAATAATTGACCCAGTTTCTACTACATGTATGTGTGTTGTGCAAAGTTTTTCACTGGAATGTTGCTTCGTCTTTTAAATTTGCAGCATAGAATTACCAATCACACTCCTCATAAAAAACTTGAATCTTATATGTCATATTCTTCTTGAAATGTATTTTTCTTGCATTTATTATTCCATGTTTCCTCATTGCCATTCTAACCTCATTGGCATTGGCAAAGTATATTCCCAGAGCAAATCTTGGATCAATAAAGTCAGCTTCGTTGAATTCTGAAAATCTAATTACATTAAGAACTTATTCATCATCTTTAAAAGACACTCAGCCTTATCAACATCAGACCCATCGTATTGAGTAGGCTTATCACCATTGTTATCTTCTATAGGCACTCCTTTCCTTTTATCACTTTGATCTATCTTTTCTACTCTAGGTGCCTCATTAGTTTGATTTATACTTTTTCCTTTTGAGTTGTCTTTGCCTTTACCTTGCCACCTGCATCTGACTTTCTTCTTTGTTGTCATTTTCTCAGTTGGACCATCTTCCTTCTCAGCTTCACCATCTTCATTCTCAGGAGTGCAAAATGTACTTTTGTCTATAATATAACAATATTTTATTTTCTCTTATTTAATTCCTCAGATTAATTATACATTATTCTTCTACTATAAAGTCGAATTAAACTATTCTTATCAATTTTTTTTTGATGCGATATACTAAAATTAATAATGAGACCCATAATAAAAAAAAATTAATTTTATTAAAATAATTGTTAATTATCTACGTTTAAACAATATTTTAATAAGATAATCACTTTTAAAACATAAATAATTATTATTTTTCAAATTTATTTGTCCACTTAACTTTTATTACCTACTTTAAATTCAATCAATCAACTCTACCAAATTTCTTATACTCCGTATAAATTATTAAATAATTCCAAAATCCTTCCCTAAAAAGTACATAGACAAATGTACAAACCACAAGTGGCGATGGCGATAATCGCCAGTTTGAGAAACAACAACGGGACTTATCTAGAGAGAGAAAGAGAATGTTGAAAGGATAACCGAAAACCTCCTTCTCCATTTGTCAACTACTACTAGTCTACACTCACACTACTACTGCTCATTCACTTTTCTCCTGTTTTACCAAATCTAACCACAAAACCTTTTTTTTTTTTTTTTTTTTTTTTTTTTTTTTTTTTTTTTTTTTTTTTTTTTAGCTTTCTGCACCCAATTGAAATAGATTATTAGTTTAATAGTACAGCATTAGTATTGTTTATAGATAAAGCTAAATGCCAAAAGCTTGCTCCTGACGCCCAATTGAATTCAATTGAAATTGAAACTTGTAGAGAGAGTAAATGAATTTGCTTTTTAGTTGAAGGGGAAAGTTAGAGAGAGTTTCAATGGTGGTGAGAAAGGTAGGGAAGTATGAAGTGGGTAGGACAATCGGAGAAGGGACATTCGCCAAGGTCAAGTTTGCCCAGAACACGGAGACTGGTGAGAGTGTTGCCATGAAGATCCTCGATCGAACCACCATTATCAAGCACAAAATGGTCGACCAGGTAATAAAAACACTCTCATAATCTTTCTTTGATTTTGATCAAAACAATTCAGACAATATACTCACTATATGGAGCATTGATTTAAATCACCTAATTTTCAAATTCGATTAGTAACATTCAGTCTGTTACTTGTATTGCGTACATCTGATGGACACCTTTTATTTAATGGAGTTACGATCATGAGTCTGTTGTATTGGTCTGTGAATGCATTCATTTGGTACATAATTGCTCTTGAAATTCCCTCACTACTTAGTGTATACTCCCTAATGATCGCAACACTTTGACTTTGTGCAGAATTTAATAAATGTTTTTGATATTATAATTTTAAATAGAAAAATAGTGATTGATATTATTATTCAAATATAAGAGTAGTGAAGTAGTAGTTAAGGTAGAGTATTGATATAATAATTTAAAATAGAATAATAGTGATTGAAGTGGTAGACCATATTTGATAAAGTAAGGGTAATTTAGACAATTAATATTATTAAACTTTTCAAATTAGGTATGTTGTAATAACGTGGGATGTCCAAAAAAGGCAAGTGTTGTAATATAAATGGGACGGAGGGAGTAGTTAAAACTATCAAATTTCTGCAGACTTGTGATTTGTTGTGAAGAAGGGTTAAACCCCAAGTTAGAAATATATAGAGTAAAATTCAGATAATCATCCGAAGTATACACGCATTCTCACTTAACCACTTAAAGTTTAAAATGATGCAAATGACCACCCAAAGTATTGAGGTGAAGTGGGACCGTTAGTTTTTCTGTTAATTCTAACTGTGCATGACTGTTACTCGCAAAACACGCGTGAAGAGAGTCCAAAGTGGAATATTACATATATAAAATGACTTTAGTACCCCTGAAACTCTTATTATACACATTTAGTTCATCATCCACAGCTTCTTCAGATTATATTTGAAATTATATTTGGAATCCGTGTTAATACACCTTTTTGCTTGTATGTTAGATCCACATGAGGTTGGATTGCATAAATTAAAGCTCATAATTTCATCAATTCTTACAAAAAAAAATAAAAATAAATCATCAGTTCTTACAAAGTCAAAAATTAGATCCAGATGATTCATGTCATGCGCCCCAAATCTGCTCTCACCATGACCACCACCACTGCCAATGAATTCGACGAAGACCCTTCCCTCTCCAAGTCCCACCGCCAGAGGTTCTCCGATTTGGCCAAAGAAGTCGATATTAAAGCCCTAATTTTAAATTCATCAGCCAAATCAAAACCAGCTAACATTAACAACTTTTTGGTAAAGAAAACACAAAAACTTAATTATAGAGGTAAAATGAATAAAAACCCTAACTTTTTGTCAGAACGATGAATTAGTCTTGATTGATGAAAAAGAATACCTGAACTGTGGCGGACTTAGCGGAAATGGCAGCAAGAGCGGTGGTGAATCCAGCTAGAACCGCCCATGTGTAGACCTTCTTCTTGTTACCTTCTTCCTTCATTCAACTTAAACCTCCTCACTACTCACAACTGAAGAAGATGTAGAATGATTTGCGCCAGAAAACCATGAAAGGGAACAAGAGATGTAGACAAACCAAAAGACAGACCTTGAGCTGAAATTCAATGTGTAATCAGCTGAAGAGACCATGATCGAGAATTGCGAGTGAGGGTTGAGTAAAGTTGTGCCTTCAAGTGGCTTCGACATGGGCTTCTGAACATCGATCTGTTGAAGGAGAGAATGAAAATGGGTTAGACCTGCAGATTTAGAAAATAGAGAGAGAGAGAGAAGAGAGGCATCAGTGTGTGCACAAGCTGAATAGCTATTTAATCGAGGGGCACAAGTGTCATTTTACCTCCCAGTTAACGGAACCGTTAAAAAATTAATAGTCCCACTTCACCTCAATACTTTGGGTGGTCATCTGCATCATTTTAAACTTTAGGTGGTTAAGTGAGAATGCGTGTATACTTCAGGTGATTTTCTCTGAATTTTACTCAAATATATAATCTTCAAAAGCTCATATTGTAGTCCCTCAGTTTCAGTGTTTCACTAAATGACTGTTGTTTCTCAGAAATTGTTGTTCCTGAAAAAGAGTTTTGTCTTGATTCATGATGGTATATAATGATACAATGTCCTTAAATTTACTATCAATATTTAACTAAACCACTCATTCTGTTTAGTTTTAATCATGGAAGGAACTATTATATCCTTGATATGTACAATTTTTTCTTATATGACTGTTTTTTTGTTGAACTGAGGGAGTAATAACTTTGAGTTTAATTGAGTAGCTGGCTGACCCGCAGATGGTAAAGTCTGATGGGAATTGGAGGGTGCTCCACAGAAACTGTTCTTAAACCATCAAGTTACTATCACCGGACCAGTGATTCAGTCAATGTTGCTTTCAATTCAATAAGTTACCCCATTGATACTTTCAATTTTAAAGATTGTGCTGAATATGCTAAGTAATTTAGCTATTAAGCTGTGGTTGCATTGAACTCTTAATGTGGGTCAATCTCGCACCTAAGTTCAAAGAACTTCCTTGTCTTTACGTGTACCCAACTTGGGGTTCATAAGCAATAGTCTCGCGCGATTAACTTTTATTTATGGAGATTGGACATAATTTGGAAATCACGAAACAGCTACATTTGTAACGGATGTGCTATCACATTTAATCATTTTCAAACATAGTACTCCAAAACCCAATATTGTCTCTATTCTTCATATTATTATCCTTTATTTCATCTCTTCCTTCTTTTCAAAGTCCTAATTTTGCTTCTTAGCAGTGTTAAATCCTTCTGTATGTGGTTTGTTTCTTTTTTTGATTTTATTTATTATTATGCAGATTAAAAGGGAGATATCTATAATGAAGCTTGTTAGGCATCCAAATGTCGTTCGTCTGCATGAGGCATGCATTCCAAAACCTAGATTAATACCTTTTATTGCTATAGATTATAAATGTTTGAAGTCACTCATTGGCTTCAAGAGGCCTGGTGTGTTTGTCATTGCTGAAATGCTTTTCTACTAACGTTTATTACTATTTTTAGGTACTAGCAAGCCGCACAAAAATTTACATAATCTTGGAATTCATCACTGGTGGCGAATTATTTGACAAAATAGTAAGTCTTTTTTTTCCTTTTTCTTTTTTTGCTAAATAAAATACTAAGTCTAGAAGCTAGATGAATCAGCTGCTGTTGGTTTACATTCAGAAAAGTGACATTTGGATACTTGCATACAGGTTCATCATGGACGACTAAGTGAAGCTGAATCTCGAAGATACTTCCAGCAGCTCATTGATGGTGTGGCTTATTGCCACAGTAAAGGAGTCTTCCATAGAGATTTGAAGGTTTCATTTTCTGGCTTGTGAACCTCTATTTCAAGCTTTCCATTTTCTGTGAACTTCTTATCATATGTTTTCTTTTCTTTGCAGCCTGAAAATCTCTTACTTGATTCCCAAGGAAATCTGAAAATATCAGATTTTGGACTTAGTGCATTGCCCGGAGAAGTAAGATAAATTTATCAGTTTTGACACACTCATGATTATCTCTACACACGGATATGAGATATCACTTTTCTGCTTTTTGTGTTCATAGGGGATCAATCTCCTCCGGACAACCTGTGGGACTCCTAATTATGTTGCACCTGAGGTATGTACGTAAATACCTCTGTCTCAGATTAATGGTTTTTTTTTTTTTTTTTAAATGTGGATGGTTGAAGATGTTTCATCTGTTTACATTAAGCTAATTATATTTATTTTCTTCTGTAGGTACTGAGCCACAAGGGTTATGATGGTGCTTTAGCAGATATTTGGTCCTGTGGGGTCATCCTGTATGTTTTAATGGCGGGATATCTTCCTTTTGATGAAATGGACCTCACCACACTGTATAGTAAGGCATGGAATCTTCATTTTTACCATCCAAGCTGAACATCTGAACTTCATCGTGATGATTTATTATGAACTCAACGTTATATATTTGCATTATATTTTTTTCCCCTTTTCAGATTGACAGAGCAGAGTTTTCATGCCCATCATGGTTTCCAGTTGGAGCAAAATCTTTGATTCATCGGATATTAGATCCCAATCCTGAAACTGTGAGTATTGGCTGCCTCGCAAAACTTAAACATTATATATGATTTTACCCTGATTGAATGAAGACTTTAATCAAGTGAGTTGTATAACAAAAAGCAAAAAGTGAAAACTCGTCTGACCTGCCAAGTAGTACAAACCATGCTGCTTAACATATACTCCCTCCGTCTCGAAAAGAATGAGTAAAATGGGTCAAATACGCAAATTAAGAAAATTAACTTTTTAGGAGAGAATATATTTTTTTGACAAAATTGTTCTTACAAATGTATTTTATAATGATAGAGAAAGAAAAAAAGAGTTTTGATGAGACATAAAGTGAGGATAAGAAAGTAATTACAAACTAAAAGTGATAGATTAAGTCATTCTTTTTGGGACGATGAAAAGGGTATCTGGTCTCATTCTTTTTAGGATAGAGGGAGTAATATTTTGTAGTTTGTACTTTTGATATTGGAAAAAGTTATGGCATAGAAATTTAAGTCCTCTTTATTCCTTTTGGGCTTTCTAAATTAGAATACTATGGAGTTCTGAGCAACTATATCAAGGTTTTGTTTTTTCCAAATAATAATTACTAATTTTGTTCCAAAATTAGAGAATACTTTTTGATTTTATGAGTCAATGTTCAAAATCTTAAAATTCAATGCCGGTGTGAAGTTCAATATAAGCAATAATTGCTGTAAACTAACTTAAAATTACTACAAACTCCTTTTCAAAATTAGAGATGGTTATTCCTTTCTGGGCCATTCAAAAATTAGATATATGTTTCTTATTTAGACTCTTAAGTGTCATGAAGTTCTCAATATGCAATTATTGTATTTGAAGTAGAATGAGTACTATCATGCCGGCTATGAGCAAACCACACAACCGGCATGATAGTACTCATTCTACTTAAGAAATATTAATAGCATGCTGGGAAAGATTTGGAAGGAGGCAATCTGGATGGAAGAGGGATTACTTGTCAAAAGGGAGGCTACTTGTACTTATTAAGAGCACAATGTTGAGTCTTCCGACATATTTTCTTTCTTTGTTGAAGTTGTTGGCTTCAGTGAGGAATAGACTTGATAGGTTGCAGACCAGTGAGGATAATGCTCACTTTTCATTATTAATTGAAATTATGGTGTTCTTTATTTGAGGTTTTCGGTGAATGTTGGGTTTGCCACTTTGCCTAGCAAGAGTAGAAGATTTTCTTTCTACGAACTTCTGGGGTTTTGGCAAGAAGAAATATGGTAAGGTGTTATGGCGCTGTTCTTGTTTTACTATTCTCCTATGTATTTAGATGGAAAGGAATGCAAGGATTTTCACAGGCCATGCTAAGTCCTCTCATATTTTGTGGACAATGTCATTTTCCTGGATTCTTTGTGCTCTTTAGCTAATGGTGCATTTGTTGGGTTTCATGTACGGATTTGCAGGGACTGTAGGGCTGCCCTTTTTTAAGGGTTTTGCATTTTTCTTTTTTCTTGTATGGGAGGATCTCTCATCCTCTTTCCTTTTTGTAATCTCCCTCGTTTCTAATAAAAATTTGGTCCACTGGGGGAGAGTTTGCTTCCCGATTGAAGGTGAGGACCTTAGTATTAAAGATTTTGATTGTTTTAACCAAGCTCTTCTTGGAAAATGGCTATGCTGGTTCATTATGGACAACAAAGATATGTTATGGAAGTGGGTGGTAGTGAGTAGATTTGTGATGGAACCTAGGGGATGGTGTACTAAGGATCTAAGGCATCTAACAAACCTTATGGAGTCCGGTAATGTTTGCCAGTGTTGTTTTTTGGGGTGGGAGATGGGAGGCACATTCAATTTTAGAGAGATGTATGGGTTGGTGAGATTACTCTGGCCGAGAGGTTCCTCAATCTTTTTTCGATTGCTGTGGACAAAGACTCATGGATTGCCCGATTACTCTGCTATTGGAGAGGGAATACACTCATGGCAACCGAAGCTGTGCAGGAACATCCAGGATTGGGAAATGGGTGAAGTTATGGAGCTCTTATCTTTGCTGGAGGGTGTCGGACTCAGTGAGGTGGAGAATGCATAGTAGCGAAAGACCTGTCTTTGGCAATCTATGTGGGGAAAGGGTTGAGGATTTTCTGTGGAAGGGCATTTCCCAATCTTTCTGTAAACCACATCAAACCTGGTATTCTAGTAACCAGTCTATGTGGGAGGGGTAGAGGGAATCCAAGCGAGTAACTAGTGATGAAGTGATGCAGAACAAGTTTGAAGGAAAGAATAAAGAGATTAAAAAGGAGATGGTAAGGCTACAAAATCCATGAAAGCACTAAGCTGAATTCATAATAATTGAGTATCTGCATAATAGTGAACGTTACATCAATTTAGTGTGGAAAACCCTAATTCTTGGAGGCTAAGTAAAATCCTAATTTAAAAGGAAAGAAGTCTCGCATCCGCAACACAAAGGAATGTGTCTTGGTTGCCGAGTTACAATAGCTTCAGTAAAACGCACAAAACCTGGAATTCTAGTAAAAGGGTGATGTTTGAGAGGATTAATTGGCACCTAGATCATTGTCAACTTCTTTGTGTTTTGCTCTTGAAAACTTTTCTAATTACATTTTTATTGTATAGTACGGAAGATCTACTAGTTAGGCAGTGGGAGAGCATGTTTCTTGCATTACCCAAGATCCAAAAAATTAGAGGTTACACTTTGACTATATGAGTCAATTTACGAAATCCTCAAATTCAGTATCGATGTGAATTTTAGTGCAGACAATTATAACTACTGTTAAGTATTAAAAAGTACCACTCTGTTGCAGAATTATAGATGGTTTCCTTTGAAGTCCGTCCTAAAACTAGAAATTTATTTCTAGTTTTAGACTGTAAAGTGACACGAAACTCCTAACATGCCATTATTATAGTAGTATATTCTAATAGAATCAGTAGTAACATGCCATTACTAAATTTGTAGCCAATGTTAGGAATATGTCTGTAAGGATAAAGTTGTACTTCAAAGTTATAGTTTTGAGATGTATATCTAAATTTGGAATAGAGGGAGTTCTAATTGCCATGTTTGTTGTTTTCAACACTCAAAATAAATTCATATCAATTTTGAATTTTAGGAATCACAAATTGACTCAACAAGGTGCATCTCTAATTTTGGCACAGAGATAGTCTTATCTTAGGGACTGCCTCCGGATATAGTTAAATACTACCTTATCCTTGCTCTGTGAAGTCATTGCTTTCTTTTGATGGCTTCATTAAAAGTATACTATTGATGCTTTAGCCTTGTACTTCCATGTATCGTTGTTTTATATCAGAGGACAGTCATGCTTTCATTTCCCAGTACTTTGCATATATTTCATTCAAATGAATTGATTTAATTATGTCGATTGGTAATAGTGGTTACTCTGATTTCTCTCTCTGTTCTCTCACTTGTGTGTGTATGTATGTGTTTTTTCAGCGTATTCAGATTGAAGATATCAGGAATGATGAGTGGTTCAGGAGAAGTTATGTTCCTGCTGGATTTCTCGAGTACGAAGATGTTAACCTCGATGATGTAAATGCTGTTTTTTATGATCCTGAGGTGTGCATAACTTTCAACTCGTATTGATCTTCATTTCATCCTCTTCTTTTTATTTTTTAATATAAAAATAACATTGTTTTGTAAGAAGTTCTATTAAGTAGTCTCACTGTCTCCTGGCAGATTGTCATTTTCCTTTTGCTAATCCACGGTCTTGATTAATAATTCTAAATAAATAAATAAATAGATTAGTTCCACTATTAGTTTTCTATTGAAGATGTTCTGAAATTGGCATAATTTTAGGCACCATACAACGCTTCAGTGACTTGCCTTATGGTACAAGTACGAGGCTTTGAGTTCTTCTCTTTTCAAGCTTATAAATATATTCGATAAAGTGGATACCTGCTATTCAATAAGCCTATAAATCCATTTGATCAACTTCCTTTCGTAGTTCCCCCTACCCCCAGGGGAAGTCAAATACCCGTTGTCTCCTTGAAAGAGAGATATCCTGTTTATCATATTTACTTTTAGTAGCCTGGGTTATTCAGCTCAATAATTGTGATAAAGATCTCTTTTCTTATTGAATAAGTTGTTACAGTGAAATTTCTTATTCATAGGATGTTCACTAGTTGGTTGCATCTGTTACCATAACTGGCATACTTGTGCTAAATTTAGGAAGAACTGCTGCCCAATGAGCAACACAGGGAAGAAGATGCGGGTCCGCTGATTCTTAATGCATTTGACCTAATTATCCTCTCTCAAGGATTGAATCTTTCTGCACTATTTGACCGTGGACAGGTATGAAAGATGAATTTGCTAATCTTACACAAGTCATTTAATGTCGCAATTATTGCATCCTCATCTCAAATTACAACATATTTGTAGTTTACTCCATCTGTCCCATTTGACTTGTCCTAATTTGATTTCCATGAACAAATCAACCACTTTTTAAAATTAAACAGCTAAGCATAGATATTTTAGATTTTTCATACTTGGGGTTAGTGGTAAATTCTGTAGTTTACAACAATCATAGTCTCCCCTTCTATATTTAATAAAATAGTACGATATAGTGATTCTAAAAGTGGTAGTTTGTCTGTACTTAAATACATTTCACCTTTTTCTAAGACATCTTTTGACTTTCTTGGCAGGACTCCATCAAGCATCATACGCGTTTTGTTTCACACAAACCAGCAAGGGTTGTTTTATCGAGTATGGAAGTTGTTGCACAATCAATGGGTTTCAAAACACATATTCGTAACTATAAGGTAAAAAAAAAACAGCTGGGTGGTTTATTGTTATAAACTCGAATAGCTGCATCCATTTTCTTTGTCTTTTTCATATAAATATTTTAATTTTGGTCTCTTCAAGTTAACTGGCCTGGTGTGATGAATTTCTAGGAACTTATTCCCTGCTTTGTAATTTTGGGGTCTTCCTGTTTTATATTCCGAAATCATTTGAAGTGAAATTATCTGTTATTTTCAGATGAGGGTGGAAGGCCTTTCGGCGAATAAAGCTTCCCATTTCTCTGCTATACTGGAAGTAAGTTATCTATCCTGACTTTTTAACTTTATACGTTCCATTCATAGCAGTTTACAGAAAATTCAGTACTTTAGCAGATTTTTCAAGTTGCTCCAGCAATTATCATGGTTGACATTCAGAAAGCTGTTGGCGATGCTGGTGAATACCTAGAGGTCAGTTGCTCCGCGATTAGTAGTATGTGGTACTCCCTCTGTTTCACAAAAAGAGGCTCATTTGCAATAAATATCGTCCCAACAAAAGAGTTCTATTTTCATCCATGATAGTATAAATTGACAGTTTGTCCCCAAGCTTAACATCACATTCACTATCATGCCAGTAGTACCAGCAAAATACTCACTATATTTGGGGGTAAATATGAGCTACAATTACGTCCCTCTTTTTTGTTTTGTTTTACAATTACGTCCTTAAAGTTTGGTGATTTTGCAAATGAGACTCTTTTTTGAGTGGGGATGGAGTATTGCCAAGTCTCAAATATGTCGGCATGTAAATTTTTATTTTTAAATGATTATTAAAAACCCTTTCTTCCTTTTGTGCGCTTGGATGCACATACAATTTGATATTGGGCTTATTTCGCTTTCTTGGGTTCAGGTTTGAGAGTTGTGTTTTTACCTTTTGCAGTTTTACCAGAGTTTTTGCAAAAATCTCGAGGATATCATCTGGAAACCTCCTACCGAACTGAGCAAATCAAGGGTTACTAAGACTAAGAGCAAGAAGCGTTGAATTTATGTTTGCTGTAACAGTATAATCTCAAGCTATTTGTTTTTTAAACAAGAGACTGCCTACTTGTCGCAGCAACTGCAGGCCAGTGGTTGCAAAACTGGCATTCTCGTTTCTGATGCAGCAGATTACTAACTCCCAACTCGTCTCATGTTTGCAATCCACAAGTTAAAGGTCATGTTATGCGCCTCTTCTTCGGTTATGGTTATGCTTGTAAATATCATTATTTTTTTAGCTCGTTTATACCCATTTTGTATGCATTTGATAGTGGAGGTGAGTTTCATTTATGTAGGTGGAAGTTTCATCCTAGCAAGAATTTTCTTAGGATCAGAGTTTATGTGATGCTACCAACCAGATCCAAACTATAAAATCTGAGTGAAATTATATGGGAAAGGTGATGTTGTGACTTTTTGTTTATTTACGAACAATGAACACAATGTTCCATCTATTTTCTTGTTACCTTTATTCTGTTGTGGTACACTCCGTATTATTTATCCAACGCATGGTTGTTATGGTACTTTATAGCAAATGCCCGCTCTTTTTCATATTATATCCGTATGAATTTTAGTTCATTTGAATTAATCCAAAGTGTGTTCTGTGAAAACATTTAACGTTTTCAAGTGAAAATCAAAGGGAAATTGAGGCGCCAAGGGCGAATCAAGCATACATTTCGGACTATCTTAGCTCCTTTTTTTTCTTGGAATTTCATGTCATTATTGTTAATATGTGGATGAGGGAAACATAGAATCTAGCCCTTGATCGTATACGAACTAGACCCCTTGTGAGGCCTGTAAATAGATCTTTTACCGGCTATTGAAATATCAAAGTAGACCTTTTTACCGGCTATTAAGACATGTACGTATCTAATGATAAACATAGTATACCACAAGCCTATAAGCTTCCAACTATTTTTTTGTTTACACGAATATGCTACAGTTACTTTGTCATCTCATTCAGTTATTCTAAATGTAATAACATTTCAAATATAAAGAATACTTCATGTTATTTAAATGTCATAAGAAGATTATTCTCAGGCAAAACAAAGTCGTCAAAAAGTCTTACGCGTCGCCGCATGTCAATTACAACTAGAACTTTACACTTGCAATGAAGATAAAACCCC
The DNA here is from genome assembly GCA_032359685.1 of Pittosporum tobira. Classification (NCBI taxonomy): domain Eukaryota; kingdom Viridiplantae; phylum Streptophyta; class Magnoliopsida; order Apiales; family Pittosporaceae; genus Pittosporum; species Pittosporum tobira. The sequence goes on along the minus strand of JAUMHB010038277.1, from coordinate 6,712 downwards.
AATCATCTTCTGCTTTTTTATTTTTATTCTTTTTTTTTTTTTTGTCTGGGTGAAAAAGAAATATGAGAAATTGAACTCTGTAGCCAATCATCTTCTGCTCCATGAATGCCCGTTAAGGCTAGAAGATAACATTCTTGATATGTAAATGTAAAGTTTTCAATTCCTCTTTGTACCTTTCAAATGCCAAAAGACCTCTCATGCTTTACGACTCTGTTTGAAATGTAGACCGGAGGATTAGAATGATGCATGACATTGGAGGAATTGATACATGAATCATACAATCATACTCTTTTTGTTGTAATTCTAACACAAGCAACAGTGCAATACAAATGCATTTCCTCGTTACTGCATTTGTGAGTTAATTTTGAAAGAAAAGGAGAGAATGTGAGAATTAAAAAGTTTGTGTTTGTGATTTATATTTACGGCAGAAAAGAAGAGAAAGTGACCCCTTCTTTCTTTTAAAACTTCTCAATGATGAGAAGATTTGGAAAGAAAAGATGGGGTAGCTTATTATTATTATTTTGCTAAAAATGTCAGCTTTTTCCTCAACACTAATTAAAATTCTTTTTATTCCAATCACGTCCATTTTCTTTCCACAAACTCCCAGACAAAAGAGAAAAAAAATAACCACTCTCTCCCATTCTCCTCCCCCTTCTCTCCCTCATTAAAAAAACTCCCAGTCAGAAACTGTCAACAAAAAATAATCCATAAGATGTGACATACCTGCACTACAAAGGAAGCTCCTTTAGTGTTTGTATTTCATTGTTTCCTTCTCAAAACCAATTGTAGGAAATTGTTTGGCGTACTCCTCAACCTCGTCCCGTATGTTTGAAATCTCGGCTTGATATTTATCTTTCATAGTTGCCACAAAGTCCTTCAACTTAGTTCCTGATATGATCAGTAAATCCAAAAGAAGGTTTCCATAAGCATGCACAAGTGTTGACTTACTAAAAAGTTGTTAACAATTGTGAGGTATGAAGATTTTTCTGAAAGTCAGGAGAAAATGAGAGAATCACGAACCTTTGGAGTCGGCCTTGATATTCAAGGCCAACTTCACGGCAGCATCAAATAGCTCTGCAACTTTTACAAAATCCTCTTCAACAAAGCCCCTTGATGTGAGAGCCGGAGTTCCTGAGAAAACAAATAAACAGGACCTATTACAGGGGGAAAAAAAGTAATTAACCCACATTAGCTGCTGCAAGATGATCAAAGGAAAAGGGTTTTTTACCCATTCGAATGCCACCAGGCACCATGGCAGACACATCACCAGGAACAGTGTTTTTATTGGCTGCAATGTGCACAGATTCTAAAACCTTTTCAACTCTAGATCCATCAATACCCTGTAGAAAAAAAGATTCCAGAAACTAACAAGTTCAGTTCCTTGTGATCTATATAATTTACTAAAAACATGATGTTTGAACTTTCAAAACTAAGTATCGTTAATTGCGCATTTGAACTTTCAATCCTAGGTTAGAATATTGCTATTGCGCAATTAGAGGTAGATGTTCAGATTGTTAAATTATGATTTACGGTATGTAAGCATAAAGTTCCAATACAGAGTTCGCTAGGTAAAGAAGAGTATCTGTTAGCTCTATGCTAAACTAACCTCATATTATTAGGTCTTCAATACAAACACAGGTTTCATTACGGAAAAAAAAAAGGAAATAAAGTCTTTGAAACATACGTAGTCCTTGTACCTTTTTTCTTAAATTTACCAAAACCAAATGGTTATCAGTTCCACCAGAAACAACTTCGTATCCCCTTTCTGACAAACTCTGAAATAAAGAAAAAAATAGTCGTTACAAGCTGAAAACTATAATAAGAAAACTAATATGTAAGCTCATAAGTTGAATCTCATGAAGTATTTATCATTAGAGTCAGTACCTCGGCAAACCTTGAACAATTACTTAAAACTTGTTCCTGATAAGCCTTGTACTCTGGTGTTCTTGCCTAAAATCACATAATAGTCAGAATATTAGGACAAATATACATGGCTACTACATATCCAATTAACCATCATTTAACAACTTTGAAAACCAGCAAACTTCGCAAAGAAATTAGACCTGCTTCAGTGCAACTGCTAAGGCAGTAATAGTGTGATTGTGTGGGCCGCCTTGAAGACCAGGAAAAACAGCTTGGTTGATTTTGTCCTCGTAGTCATACATCACCTGTTTGGTCAAAATCAAATTCAACAATAAAAAATCAGGACTGACCCAATAGATGCTAAGTTGCTAACATATAAGAATAATTAACGGAATAAGTTTCTGCCAAATAAACACAGGTGTTATCCATTTTAAATTAAAACTTACTTCTTCCCCTTTTTTGTTAATCTCCTTTAACCCCCTTCTAAAAAAGATCATTGCTCCACGTGGCCCGCGAAGTGACTTGTGTGTCGTAGTCGTAACAACATCTGCATATTCGAAAGGAGAAGGGATAACACCAGCAGCAACCAAACCACTTATGTGGGCCATGTCTGCGAACAGTACAGCTTTCTGCTTGTCACAAACCTATCAAACCAAGCAAAGTTGAGATTTCACGATATCCTAACAAAAAGATCATGAATGTGATGAGACTAACAATAAGGAAAAGCATTAGGTACAGAATGGAAGATTTACCCTGCGGATACGTTCATAATCATATAAGCGAGCATAAGCACTTGCACCAGCAACAATCAGCTTTGGCCTGAAGAGTACAGCACTTTTCTCCAACTGCAGTAACAAGTCAACTTTTTATGGTAAACAAATTAAAGACATTGAAAAGAATACATTAAAATCAACCAAATGCATCATGACTATCCCCTTCCCCAAGAAGCACAAATACAAAAGATAGACACCATTTATCATGAGACACTTAAACCATTATGTAATCACCCGTAGCAAAACTAAGTATATACATGCAATAGTAGTAGCTAGTAATATATATATATGTGTGTGTGTGTGTGTGTGTGCCCGTGTATATGTGCGTGTGTATGTGTGCAGTCTATGTCTGTCTATGTCTATGTCTATGCATGTATAAAAATTGATCATTTGCTTCAAACTTACAAGCAGTTGCATTTTACTCTGTCAAAATAATGAATTCTCTCATACGTAAAAGTTACCAATTATCCGAAAACTAAATGGCATCATTTTTAAAATTGGTTGCAAAATATAGAATTATCTAAGAAAGCATCAATAGCATCCCTAAAAATACTTGCTATTTAATAATAAACAGGAAGTGCAAGTTTCTATATTTGCCTCGACTGGAACAAAAAACTCACATAGAGAATGACTAACTACCTGATCGTAGTCAATATAGCCAGTGCTCTCATCCAATCTGTATGGCATTGTTTCGAAAAATATTGAGACAGCAGATATCTTTTTCGTGTCGGTCTGCAAAATGACAAAAGATCACAACCACAAAAGGACCAAGATATTACAATAAGCTCACAATATCTTTTTAAACAGGTAAAGTTCGATCAGCAATCCATAAGAATTACCTCAATTTTTAATATTGCAATAATTTCAAGCTTAGTGCTAACCAACACGATCAAATAAGAAATTTTCGATAGAGAAAATAAGCCAAAAGGAACTAAGAATTTAATTCAACGACAAAGTAATTTCATAGTATTATTGTATATATCTCCGAAAAGAAGAACATTTACAGCCCAAGCTATGGATACACCTATTAGTTCCAGCATTCAAGGTGAAATAAATGAATTTTCTCAGCAAGTGTCACTCTTTATCCTACTATTTTTGAAGAAAATTAAACTGTCCGAAATAAATAAGCATAAATCATAGTATCTGTATAAACGAAAAGTTAAACTGAAGGAAGTTCTTAGCACCTGATAACCGTGTGAAAGATGTCCACCATGAGGAAGATCAAGGGCCATGATTCTGTCGTGGGGTTTCAACAACGCAGTATAAACTTGAAAGTTAGCAGGAGATCCAGATAGGGACTGCACATTGACTGCAAGAAATTTAAGGTGATTGCCACTCTTAATGAAGCTTTGTTCAGATTATTAAGTCGCATTCAAAGATGCAAAGAAAGCAGTAGTGTCTGCACACCGCAGATGTGTGTGTTGAGAGAAAAAGAGTATCAATATAACTTAAACTTTTTTTGATAAGTAAATATATTGTAAATAAAACCAGCCATAAAGGGGGGGGGGGGGGGGGGGGGGGGTTG
>JAUMHB010038266.1:0-19395 GCA_032359685.1 Pittosporum tobira | reverse complement strand
AATAATAATGATAATAATAATAATAATAATAATAATAATAATAATAATAATAATAATAATAATAATAATAATAATAACAACAACAGTATTAATAGTAATATTAATAATAATAATGTGTGGGAATTAAATAAGTTCATAATAAAATTAGAAAAAGAGAAAAAAAAAAAAGAAAAAAAATAGCAAAAGGAACAGTTGACCAAGTCAACTGCCCCTCTTCCCCAGGTTCGTCGGTAGGAATGGCAATTGGTGGCGTCGGCGGCCGTCGGCAGTGGCCAGGCCGCGTACACACACATGCGCGCACCAAAACGACGGGGGAAACACGGATTCGTGGTGAAAGGATTGGTGAAACGACCAATTCCACCATCCCCGTTGGTTAAAATGTCGATTTTCAGTTATCCCATGTCGTCTTCCCCGGCGACGGCGAGTACGCCATGGTCGCTGGCAACGACCTCCGGCTATCAACGAATTGGCTTCATTCGGGCTCAAATTTCAAATTGGAAACCATGGGAAGCTTTCTAAGGACCCTAGGAATCATTACGCACCATAAATTGACACAAACAAGCCCGGTATGTCACGGATTGGATCGAATTTCCTCAAGAACCTTAGGGTTCTGAAATTCGACCGAATCTAATCTTTGTTCAAAAATGTCGATTGATGGGTCAAACAGCTTCCAAGAGTCTTAATAAAGCAATCTATAACAACAATTTGAAGATTAACATCCAAAAATCTATACTTTAATCTTACCCGAGCTAGCAAAGAAAAAATATAAAAATCAAATTTTTCGAGTACTGCGGCTGTTCTATGAATTAGGGTTTACTTGCACGCATTATATAGACCACATACAATGTTTAAAAACTGTAATCAATGCTTGAAAGGGACTGCAAATCGATTTGGGTAAGTTCAGAGTCTACAGAAAAAAGATTGGGGCAAAATGGAAAGAACAGAAAAGGAAAGGGGGGAAAGAAAAAGGGTAAAAATGGAAAAAGACAAATGTTATGGGGACCTGTGCGTCAATGGGCCCCAGTTGGTCAACTGATAGAAATTTAAAATTCAAACTGCTATTTTGCCTCGATTCACGAGCTGATTAATTTAATAATTAAATAATAATTTAAAAAATCAAAATTTGAAAAATACAATATTATATTCTATTCCTATGTTTTGGCACGCTGCTATCCAACGACGCTATCCGTTTTTCCATACGACACTCTGGTCAAAAAGTCAACTCTGGGCTACATCAAATCAAAAATCCGACGGCGTTTCGAGTCACTATTTTTCCGCACTGATTCTAGATCTGCGATCGTTTTCGGGTCAAAATGACCAAAATGCCCATGGGCATAACTTTTATCAAAAATGACCAAAACGCCCTCGGCCATAATTTTGTCAAAATGACTAAAATGCCTTCAAGCATAACGTTTGTCAAAATGACCAAAATGCTCTTGAGCATAACTTTTATCAAAATAACCAAAACGCCCTTGAGCACAATAATTATCAAAATGACCAAAATACCCTTGTTCATTATATTATCATTTTAACTAAATTTCTTGAAACGTAACGACGCAGAAAATAATTCTACTGGACATCATAAGAGGAAATTTTATATTATTAATTATTCATAAAAATTCGGGTTCTCACAATTTCTCCACCATAAAGAGCTTTTTAGAGAATTATTAGAACGCTCAAGCCCGAAGAGGGGACTCAGGTAGTGGAATCAGAGAGTAGCTCCAAGCCATTATATATCGCTGTGTTGTGTGATTGGTAATTTCTTTCCTTACTTGTATTATTATTGTTTTTCATTCATCACACATAGAATTATTTAATTTCCCAAAAGTTAATTAAGAATTCTTCAAAATCTTAAAAAGAGTTACCAATCTATTTAAACCCCTCTTCCAGATTGTTAGTGCACCAACAGAGGATCTAGAATCTTGTTACTAGTTATCTCCATTAATTTAGCACATGTTTTTGCCACATATTTATTCTTGAATTCTCCTCTAGAATATTCTCTAAATCTAGAATATTCTCCAAATCATTCTAGATTATTCTCTAAATCTTATTTATTATTTTCCAAATCTTATTTATTATTTTATTTATTACAAAAAAATTTCTAGAGAATGTCAATTAAGATGCCAAGTAAGCATCCAATATGCATCCAATAAGCATCCACGTGGTTGAGCCTCTATTACTCCACAACACTAAGTTGCTGCCATCACTGATTTTTTTGAGAAACTCAACTTTGATCGGTTCATTGACTTTTTGATTGGTTATTGACCAGATTTAACCAGTTCCCTACACAATTCAGTAAGAACTTTTCATTTTTGAGATTCATTTTATTTAATTTCAATTGTTTTGTAATATGGATAGATAATGGTGGATGTAACAGCAACTATAAATTTCTTGCGGGCATTTCAAGGAAGGTTCTGGAGCAAGGTTAAGCCGTATTGGGCTACTTAGACAATTTGAGTAGCTAGGCCCAGCCTGAGAAATAAACTGATGACAATATGGCATGTAACCAGGGTATCGTATTACGCAATTTTTGTACAAAATCAATAAAACTTGTGGATGATCCTTACCACGTATTATAAATACATACAGTTTATATAAATATCCACGAGAGGGTAATTTGGGTATCTTAAATTTTTATACTTACCAATTATCTTCTAGTGAAAGCAAAAGATGTGTATGGTTGTAGTTGTATACTATATTACTTGTTGTCACGGGGCTGGTATGGACTAAAAATTTTCAGCCGCCAAAACCATCCCGTGATCGCGCCAGAGGCTCTCAAGCCCTTGGCCAGCGAACTCGACTTATATACTTAGTAGAATTTTCAGCATATAAGATAAACGACAACACTACAAGAAAAGAGGGTAATTGTAATCCCCACTAACCTAACAGTTTGAGAAACCGTTAGCAATGCTTGACAATTGTAATACTTCTGCAAACCGTTACAATTGAGATTTCTTTGTAACGGTTCAAAACTACAACCGTTACAATTGAGAAAAGTGATAGTAATTAGTTTTTTTTGGTAACGATTCATTCACCAAATCGTTACAATTGATAATTTTGGGTATGAATAAAAGATTTATTTGTAACGGTTCAACACTAAACCGTTACAATTGTTTTAGAGTTTTGGGGTTTAGGTTTTAATCCTTCTAAAATATTCTTTAATTGAAAAAAATTTAATATATATATATATATATATATTGATAATAATAATTATTATAAAGTATTGTAATTAGTAATAATAGTATTGATAATAATAAAGTAAATATTATAAGAATAATAATACTAATAATAATAATAATAATAATAATAGTAATAATAATTATAGTATTATTCATAATGTAACAATAATAATAATATTAAGATAATATTAATAATAATAACATTTAATGTGATAATAATAATAATAATAATTTTTAATAATATTAATAACAATAATACAATCTGTTTTGCAAAAAGGAACAGTTGACTTGAAAGTCAAACTGTTCTTGTTCGAACAGTGCAGAAAATAAGCAGCAGCCGCAACAGCAGCGAACAAGAACGATGACAGAAACCATACGCGCACTGGAAAAATTCCGGGGAATCAAGTTTGGACTTAAAAAGGATTGACAAAAGAATCAAATTCATCGACCCCGTCGCTAGGTAGGCCTGAAATGGAGGGGAAGACTTTGTCTTCTCCGGCACCGGCGGGGCTGCCATGGCCGGCAGTCCCGTTTTCCGGCGAGCTCGGATTTTGGCCAAAACGAGTTCAAACAAAATAATTAAAAATCATTAAAACATCCTCATTATCTCAGGAACACGGAGGGGGTCAACAATCGACCAAACAATGTCGGATTTTAGGATAAAAATCTCGACTTGGCCCTACTGCAATTCCCTTCGAAACGAATCAATCCTTGGCCAAAAACGAAATTTTAAGACTCTAATCTCATCTATAGGAATCCAGGAAGCTAATACGATTATCAATTTCAAGAAAAGAAAACGAAAAATCTAGCCTTTAAGAATCTCACCTTCTGAACCGAGAAAGAGAAAAAAAAGAAAATAAAGTTTTGATTTTTCTTGGTGCTGCGGCTGTTCTATGCTTAGGGTTTGCTTGCAGTATGATTTATAGACGAATTGCAACGACCTAAAACCCAATTCGAGGCTTGAAGTTGACCCCTGATCCATTCGGGAAATTTTGCAGAGTTTGCAGGAGCTGGGGGGGTAAAATGAACAGGCCAAAAAGGGAAAGGGGTAAAATAAAAATAAGAAAAAAAAAAAAAATTGGGAAAGGACAAAAGTTTCTTGGGGATTGTGCACGTGGGTCCCAACTAGCCAATTCACTGAAATTCAAATTTTAAAATCGTTATCTTGCCTCAATTCGCGAGCCGAAAAATTTAATAATTAAATAATACATCAAAAAGTCAAAATTTGAAAAACGCAATATTATACTCTATCCCTACATTTTGGCACGCTCCGATCGCAACGGCGTTGTCCGTTTTTCCATAAGACGCTCCGGTCAAAAAGTCAACTCTGGACCCGATCAAGTTAAAAATTCGACGGCGTCCCGGGTCACTATTTTTCCACGCTGATTCCAGATCTTCGATCGGTATATGATTTTGAGCATTTTATAACTTCCGGGTCAAAATAACCAAAATGCCCTCAGGCACAACTTTTACCAAAAATGACCAAAATGCCCTAGGCACATCTTTTGCCAAAATGATTAAAACGCCCTCAAGTATATCACTGATCAAATTACCAAGGTGTCCTTCAACATAACAATTATCAAAATGACCAAAATGCTCTTGGGCACAATAAATGTCAAAATGATCAAAATGCCCTTTGTCATTAAATTACTATTTTAATTCAATTCCTCGAAACGTAGTAGCGCAGAAATTAATTATACTAGAAAATAATAATAGGAAAATTTTATTTATTTAATTGTTCGAAAATTTTGGGTTCTTACATTTATTATAGACCTTTTGAATATTAATATTAAAGAAACAAAACAAAATGCATGCTTCATATAATAAATATATTATTTATTTATATATCTATGTACACTACAAGAAAAAAGGGTATTAATAGTAAAAAAAAATGCCATTAAATGTATCAAATTTGTCACCGAATGTCTCTTTAGTGGCGAAATATTAGTTGCCACTCAGTTGTCGCAAAAGTCCCGCCACAAAAAATCTTAGTATCGAAATTTTTTAGTTTGCCACAAATCATAATAAATTTAGTGACAATCCTAGTTTTATGATTTTCATCGTTTGATGACAAAATTAAATTTGTTACTAATTTATTTATAATTAGTGATAAATCTCAATACTTTTGGATATAATATATAAGTTTTTTAGTGACAAAATTTAAAAATTTTGCCATAAATTTAAATTTATTTGTGGCAAAATATTTCAATTCCCCATAACACATCCTGGAATATAAATTCATTTTTTGTGATCCAAAACTTAATCAATTATACTTTATTAATGCTCATGCACCAAACATCAACCTCTTAAGGCACACCATATCCACCAAGAAATACAATTATAAAAAAAACTCTATGATCTTTCATATATTGTATAATAGTCTAGCAACAAATTGCAGCAAAAGTACAAATTTATATTAGAAATTCTAAAGATGATATTTTTTTTAGCTCTGCATCTTATAAATCCTTGATAGCTTTTACTCCTGTAATCTGCAATCCTGTAAAAGATAAAAAAGAGTTGATGAGTTCTTTTATACAAAGATTGACTAAATCTTAAAGGGCAAAATAAAACATGAATTGTGGATTAAATACAATGAAGTAAAAATTGTGCTCGGGCAATGGAATCAAGTCAAGGAGTAAGTCCCAACCGCATAAATAAAAGCATTGTCAAAAAAATGAAATGTAATAAAATCTTTTAATGCTTAGCATCAAGCACTTCATTGAGCCTCACTTCCACAATCATGGTAGTTCTTTACTGAATACGACACAAGCATCAAAGAGTTCCATATTTTACTAGTTAAGAAGCAAAAGATATTGAGTTATCGCAGTTCTCTGATTCTCCTATGCTGGCCTACACTACTTCAAATGGCCAGAAAACTAACAAGGGCAAACATCACGACAAAAAAGTGGCTTTTGGAGACACAGTGAACCTAACTGGAAAAGAAGGAAATGTTTAACATATACTAGTATTCCATAAGAAGAACTAATAGCTAAGTATCTATATATGCATGGAAGAACAAACCTAACTGGTGAAGCCATTGTTAACCAAGACAATATTTGCAGGGTAATGGTATCTGTCTGAGGCCTTTAAAATCTTATCATACATTGCATTATCCTAATTTAAGTTGCTCTAATTTTGTAGCTCTAATTCTATGTTTTCTTTAGAAAGTCTCGAATTCAAGATGTCTAAAAATGCAATTTTTTAGGACTATTAGCAATCTCATAACTAAAATATGGATTAGTGACGATTCAGAGTACGTAATCCCGTAACTAAAATCTGGATTGGTGACAATTCAGAGTAATGTGAAGTGGTTTGACTGTAGAACTGGTAAAAGAAAATTAACAAATATAACACATATACCAATGCTAAGTATGGGAATAGAACATGTGACTTCAGGGTTATGCCTTAATACCTCTGCCACCTATCTTACCCATTTTGTTCCCATTTGGTAGGACCTCATCAGCAAAGAGACGTAAAAGACAAAAGACTAGGATTTCGGAACTCACTCTGATTCAGCAACCAATAGCAATTAGGGAGCATGGACATAAATAGGTTAATTTTGTTACACTCTGCAAGTAGCTATGAGAAATACCTGCCACAATGACACTAAACAAATTAAGGACTATCATATTAAATAGAAAATCTATTTCACAAAGGTTTACATGAACATGAAGTAATGGTGCTACTTTGAATCTTAATTTGTGTTAAAGTGATAGTGTCATCATTGATTAGTAACAATTTTTTAGATAACCTCCAAATTAATGCTTATTCATTTAGAAACTACTAGAAACCATATCATGTCTGCAAAGATGCTCCCAACAATAAATAACATGTTATGTATTTACCATTCATTACTGATGAAACCCTCAAAGTAGCTTATCATTGATTTAAGCATTCCAAATTCAATACTTATGCCGTTAAAACCACCCCAAAGTAGCTTATCATGTATTTTAATAGAACATTTGAACTAATTGAGATTGTATCTGGTAGTAATTTCAACCTAAGTATAGTCTTATACAGCAACTTAGATCTTCTTTTTTTCACCAAGTTTAGTCACATTGAAAGTTCATTGATGATGCAAACCTAAAAGCCTAATTTTATATCAATATACAATAGTAACAATTATCCACCCAGAAGAAAATGAATTCAATCCATACTTGATAATTAGATCAAGTGTTACAATAGATCAGATAAATAAACAGCAACTTCCCAATAGATCAGATAAATAAACAGCTTCAGTACACAATTTTAACATTAAAAGCCACTTCATCTACAAAAATAACAACATGATACGCACCACTACTAAATTAACAAAGTATAAATCAACATAAATCCTCCAAAGTCAAAAAACCTAATACACAAAGCAAACTGAATTAGTTGTTCAAATAACAAATTGATTATCAGATGAATCATACACTACATATATAGAATAAAAAGGTTACTTCTTCTGTTCGACGATTGCAGAAGTGATGGAGCGAAAGCACAGATATGAGGAGAGTGAAGGGTGAAGGGGGAAGGTGAGTACGCCATATACGTGTCGAAAGACATTTTTCTGGTGATAACGGCATCAGATCTCGGCCAGATTCACCCAACGTAGATTTGTTTCCTATCCCAGCCAGATTCACCCACCGTAGATTCGTTCCCTATCTCGGCCAGATTCACCCAGTGTAGATTCGTTCCCTGTATATAAGATGAGCTATGCGTACATCGGAATGGATTATGTAATGCAAATATTTGGTGAGTATTGATTGAAGATCCAAATTGTCTAGAGTAGTGCTACCGGTTTGGTTCAAAATTGTCAGAGACCGAGTGGAGGGACGCCAAAAGAGGTAGATCGGTGGCAGACGGAGTGAATCGAGGCCGAGGGAGGCGGAAGGATGTAGATCGGTGCTAGAGAGAGACGGAAGAGAGTAGGTGGCGAAGGGAGCAGACCGCATAAGACGCTGAGGGCTGAGAATAAGTAAAAACACAAATTGTTTTCGTATTTATAGAATTATATTTCAGTTTGCAAGCTTGGAAAAAAAATATCTGGATTTTTTAAAATCGTTTTTTATCATTTTTTTTCCTTTACTTCTTGTAACTTTTATCTCCTCCCCTCGAGTCTCAATGTAAATAATAAATAATATACTCCCTTAGTAGACTTTATATTTTTTTAGTTTGTTATTTAATAATTTTAATTTTTTTTAATAATTATTTTAATTTATATGTTTTTCAATTAGCCCACTTCTCTAGTAAAAGTCATCAATTTACTATAAATACATTACTTTTATTGTATATTGTATTACGAGAAAGAAATATAATTTTTAAAAAAAGATATTTTACATTTGTTGTTTTATTAGAAAGAAATTTAATAGATTAAAAAAATTAAAGTTTATTTTGTGAAACAAGTAGAATAAAAAATTAAACTACCTGAATAGGTATTGAAAACAATTCAATAATTATATATCTCCAATACTCATAAAGTTATAAATTAGAAAAGAAAATTTTTGATTTTATTTTTGAGGTTTTTAAAAAGAAATATAATAACTTTTTCATCTTATGTTTGTTTTGTGAGCGATAATGAAAATAAAAAATAATATATTAATTATTATTATTGTAATCTCTATTAATGGAAAAAATTTACTTCTTAAGTACACTACGTAATTGATATTTTAAAATTATACCTCACACATAATCTTTACATAATTTTATGAATATAAGTCATTTTTTTAATACAACTCCAAATTTAATTCTTACTTTAGTTATTATAAATAAGAATTTATAATTTAAGTACAATACAATATGAGAAATATTATAAAAAATAAAATTCCTACTAAATATTAGAATTAATTATTTAAATATTATATTTGTTATGTTAAATTTAACTTATAATGTCCCAACTCTTGAAAGTTAAATTTATACTACGGATATCTCTCTCACACACACACACAACTTACAATCATAAGAATTATTAAAAATATAAATTAAAATTTTACTATTATAAATATCATAAAACTATTTCAAACGATAGTATCATTATTTTCTAATTTAGATATTGTTTTATAGATTAGACATAAAAAAGGAAAAGAAATTAAATTTTAAAGTATACTTTATACTTATATTTTTTACAATGGTATATCAAAATAAGCCATAATATGTAGTTAATTAAATGAAAGTGATCTTTATAGGTGTAAATTGAAAAAAGTTAAACTTTATTTAATAAAATTATTTTATAGTATTGATCTATTTTTAATTTATTTATTTTGAAGAATAATTTTTTTTTGTTTCATCCTAATTTGTAAGACACCATAAAATAAACGGAGAGATGAAAAATGAGTTTTGAGAAAAAAGTGATCCAAATCTCAAAAACACAAGATTTTCAAAAAAAAATAAATTTTTCCTTAACTTTCCAATCATTTTCCTAATTTTAAAAACTTACAAACAAGGTATTAAAAAAATAAAAGGTTCTAAAATTATACAAAGTTCTAAAATTTACTTTTGTTGTCGTAAGATATTATGGAGTATTAGTTACAGAGCAATTTAGCTAGAATGTTCTAGAATGTTCCAACTTGTAGATATATATTCTTTAATTTGTTTTTATAACTTTGTATTATATATATATATATATATATATATAATCTATCTTAATTATTTAACTCGTATAATTATATATTTTATATTTTTCATAAAAAAATATATTTAAATATTATATATTTATATTTTATATTTAAAACTTGTTAAATATTCTTATTAAAGAATATAAAATATATAGTCTTAATTTTTATTCATAATTTTTTTTAAGTAAAGAATAAAAGTTGAATATAAAAAAGTCAACTACTTCTGTGAGCTACATAAATTGGAGGAAAAGTTCCCTCTTAATTGAACACTTAACAAAAATATAGTACGTCATTGTACTTTTTACCCCAAATTGAATCCCAAATCTAAACCATTCACTCTCAAGTGCTCTTACCCGATCAAGAGCATTCTAGAACATTCTAGAATGTTCCTAATTTATTTTTATGGAAAATAATATTGTAGAACTATAAATATATATAACTTTGTAGAGTATTCATAGACATATAAATTACTTTGTAAAATGTTCTAAGAATATTTTAGAAATAATACTGGAACATTTTAGAATGTTCCTAGATTATATCTAGAATGTGTGTGCATGTGTGTGTGTATAGAGCCTTAAAATAGTATTAGTTAAAGAGTATTCTAGAAGATTTAAAAATGTTCATAATTTATTTTTAAGGAACATGATATTGTAGAAGTATAAGTATATATAACTTTGTAGATAATTCTTAGAAGTATAAATTTATTTGTAGAATGTTATAAGAAAATTCTAGAAATAACACTTGGAACATTCCAAAATGTTCCTAATTTATTTTCCAAAATGTTATAAATATTTTTTTTTATATATTTAATTCACCTTAATTATTTAATTAAAATAATTATATATTATAAAATTTAAAATATTATTTTAATATTATTATTTCATAGTATATATATTTTATTAAAAATTAATTAAATATTTTTATGAAACAATATAAAATATAATCTTAAATTTTTTTATTTCAAAGAAAAAGTCACTAAATAAATTATTTTTTTGTAATGATGAAAATATTATAAATGAAAGTCTAAGTCACTACTGACAAAAAAAAAATTACTGACAAAAAAAAAAAGACCAAAAATTCCAAATAAACACGAGGGAAAGTTCCCTCTTATTCTACACTTAGCCAAATATCTGCTAAATTTTCTCGTGCTTAAACTCACAACATTATACAACACACACACACTCCCTTTTTAATTAATTTTTTTTTACTCTCCCGTTGTCTCAAAATAAATACAACATTTGTTTAATAGTTGTGTGATACAAATTTTAATGTACGAAAAATATATATATAAATAATTAATTTTTTTGTTTACTCTCCTTCCGTCTCAAAATAAATATAACATTTGTTTAATAGTTGTGTGGTACAAATTTTAATGCACATAAAAAATAGATAAAAATAATTAATTTTTAATTAATTTTTCTTCATTTTCTCTCTGTCTCAAAATAAATATAACATTTGTTTAACAGTTATATGATACAAATTTTAATACACATAAAAAATATATAAAAATAATTAATTTTTTCTTCACCCTTTCTCTTTATCTGACGCAAAATAAATATAATATTTTTTTATCTAATGAAATAGCCAAGACCGTGATTTTTTTCTCTATTTTTTTGGTTAAAATTTCCCATGCCCAAAATTTTCACTCCCGCTTTACATTCCCTCCCTTTCCAACGTCAGTTTACCAGATACCCGCCTGTTTTCATTGATCCATTCATCGATCTATCGGCCTCTCTCTCCACCACTTCTTCGACCGAGATCTCGACACCGCGCCGCCTTCTCCCATCCTCAACCTCCTCACTCACCGCAAAACCGCTCCTGAATCATCATCCTCACCTCCGGCCGCTGCTCACCACCATAATGTTCACTCTAATTTCGGCTCGCATCTTCAGTTCAACTCCGATTCTGACGTCTCGGGCGACGAAGATGGAGATGACTCAGCATCCGACTATCTTCACCATCAGCACCATTCCGATAATCCTTCGCCTCCTCATAGTCATTACAATAATCTCAATTACATGGATTATGAAACCCTAACTCCGTATAGCCAAGGCTCCTACAATCAAGGTGGTGGCTTTATGAACATAAATTACACGAGGACCAAAACGACACCGTCCATCATATAAGAGCAAGTCTTCCGGTGGCGGCGGCAGCTTCGGTCTTCAGATAAATCAAGTCGTCATTGTGAGGTGCGTACTCACTCTTTCTGTTGTCCCTGTTTCTCTCTCCCAATAGTTGTTAACTAGTTTTATTGCACAATGTTTGTGTAGTCGGCACAACGAGCGTGTGTTTGGACCGCATCAGTGGCAATCCCTCCGGGCGAAGCTGGCAACATGGAGGGTAAATAATCTCTTTTGCCACTCATCATTGTCATCTGCATTTACCTCATTTTTTCTGATATTATATTTGTACCGTGCACACAATCTGAGTCTAGTTGCCAATGTAACATTTTAATGTTGGACATACCCTCGGTGATTTTTTGGGATCATTTTGCTGGTGGAGTTGAATCATTCTTACACTTACACAAATTTTAAACTGGGTAACATATGTTATCATTTTGCTAAATTATCCTTTGTTGATTGTGTGGTTCTTTGGGCTCACCATCTCAGTCAAATTAGTCTAAATATGGAAATTTATTTATAATGAGGCCTCTAGTGTAGCTATTATGAGTTTTGTGTCTTTTTGAAGCTGCTGGGGTGTGTGTATGTGTGTTTGTGTGTACATAAGACTGTCGATTTTTTGAAGCATCTCTGTAACATATCTCTACTTACTGTAAGTCAATGTAAATACATTCACCTAGTGTACTTTAATTACTTTAATTTGTTATTTGTTATTGTCCAGTTTTGGGTTCTTTTTATTCTTTAACACCCCCACGTATGGGCATCTGCAACTTTAATTTTCTAATAGTTGGTAAAAGTGGTTTTATCAAATATGTGCGTGCGTGTGTGTGTAGTTGGTTAAAGTGATAAATCCCCTGTACAGTTTTGTTTATACTATTGTCAAAAAATATATTTCTCCGTCAGCACTTTGGTGGTTGCACGGGCTATGGTCATGAAGAAGCTGGGGACGTGAAGCCCTTGACCAAGCTTTTTCAAAGATATTTGGTGCTGTATGCAATTGTCTGATCACAGGTTTGCCATTGTGTTATTCTTTTGTTTGCTATTTCTTTATGGAACCTCATGAAATCTTAAAATACTTAGCTTCTGCTCAATCAGTTCTTTTCAGGTACTCATGCTATCACATGTGCTCTGTTTGCTTTACCAAGGCCAGGAGATGAGGTAAGCTATCTTCTTTTAGAATATAGACACGAATCTAATAATCATTATTACTTGATGAGTGTGTGTGCTTATACATCTTATGTTCTCAACTCATGTTTTGCTAGAAAATGGTTTAGACTGATCTAGTCATCAGCTTTTGGCAGTTGCTGGCGCTCCTTATGATTCTTTAGAGGAAGTTATTGGAATCAGGGACTCTAACTGGTTGGGTTCCCTAAAAGATTTTGGAGTAGAATACCGGGAAGTACCCGTGGGTTTCTGTTCATTGTTTTTAAAAATTGATCACTTATTCATTATATTTTATCATTTTCACAGCTTGCAGAAGATGGTGGGCTTGACTGGGATGCACTTGATGTTGCTTTAAAACCTCAAACAAAGTGTGCTCTCATACAGAGGTCATGTGGCTATTCTTGGCGGCATTGTTTAAGTGTTAATGAGATCAAAAGGGCAATTAAGATGATAAAGGTAAATTATTTAAAATATACTCTGGGGATGGCATGAATTATTCTTTTGAAATTTGGTGAATTGGGTTGGTTGTACAAGTAGGTGTATGAAGGTTGGAGATGAGTGAAAATCATGTCTCCCCTGTCGGACCCTTTGTTTAATCTTGATTGAATATAAATCAATTTTGATCATATCGTATGCCATGATTGCTTTGTTTTTGACAAATGTTTGATCATTTAAAATCTATGTGAATTTTTTCTCTACTGCTGAAGTACCTTGTAATTTTCCCCTGTTCATTGTATCCCATTATGTTTATACAGATGCAGTATCTGAACTGCTTGGTTATGGTTGATAACTGCTATGGTGAATTTGTAGAAAACATCGAACCTCCTATGGTGGTACGTAATTTAGATGAAATAGTATAAATAAAATGTCTTGGCCTAGCAGGGGTTTGACACTATGTCAACCATGGAAAATAGGGTGCAGATCTAATTGCAGGCAGTTTAATAAAAAATCCTGGTGGAACCATTGCACCATGTGGGGGATATGTTGCTGGACGGGAAAAATTAGTGAAGGCAGCAGTAGCACGTCTCTCTGCACTAGGACTTGGGATTGACTGTGGTTCAACCCCTGGAGATATTATGCGATCATTTTTTCAGGGTTTGTTCCTTTCGCCTCAAATGGTTGGGGAAGCAATCAAGGTATCAGGTTATATTTTTGTAGACTATGTTGACTTTTTTCTTCTACCATGTCATGATTTTTATGTTGTTCTCTATTTTAAAGGAGGGTATCTGATTGCTGAAGTAATAGCAATGCGAGTGTACAAAGTCCAGCCACTTCCCAGAATACCCCGTCATGATACCGTACAGGTTTGCTTTTCAACTCTAAATTTGGAAAGAACCATAACCAGCCTGGGTGGTTGCTACATAAGCTTTTCTTTCATTTCCCATAGACCAATAACTTGTGTTTTAGTGTTGTGTTTAGGACTTATAGAACACAAGGTGATATGGCTAGTATTAATCTTGCTGAACCATTCCGTTAAGTAACATGATGAAATTATACATTCATGTTAGTAGGATCCAAAGCTTTTGTATCCCATTAAAAGATGGCAACTAGTGTTTCATAAGCAGAAAGTAAGAAACTCAATTGCTTTGTGCTGCTTTCAGGCAGTTCAACTGGGAAGCCGTGAGCGCCTACTTGCTTTTTGTGAGGCTGTACAGAGGAGCTCTCCAGTAGGTTCATTCACCAGACCGGTTGCAGGCGTAACACCTGGCTATGCATCAGAGGTTTGGTCAAACTTTGCTTGTTTGTAATCATGCCATGTTTGGAAACTACTTTTCTGTTCTTCGAAATGTGTTTGGATGGACTTGCCAATCTGCTCTTCTGCACTAGCATGCATCACAGCTATGTTAGTTACAAATACTATCCTTTGAAGAAAATGTCTAATTATCTATGCTCTAATTTTAGACTGGAAACTGGCTCTTTCATGTATTTGAGATGCACTGTATTTAATGATCCATATCCTCTAGTTTTTGGTATAACTTTCTGTAAATATATCAAACTTTTTGTAAGTATTTTTGTAGGACTCTTGTGTTGGAGCATTTTATTTATTAAGGATAGACTTGTGTTCTAAGTCTTTATTTTGTAAGACTTAGAAATATTGTAAATTATAATGGGTTAAGTTGTTATTTTATTGGTGTTGAACATGTAATGGAATGTATATTAATTTTTTAGAAATCTTTCAAAATTTTAATATAATTTTTTTCATTTATTAATTGTTTTACAAAATGATTTATAAATAATAAATAAGCAACAATTAAATATTTTGTATTGGTTGGAAAATGTATTTTTATTGGTTTAAAGTGTTACAAAAATTGCATAAATAGAATAAAAGATTTTGTATCGGTTTGAAAACGTATTTGTATCGGTTTAAAAGCGTTATAAAAATTGCATAAATAATAAATGAGCAAAAGATTTTGTATCGATTTCAAAAGGTTTTTGTATCGGTTTAAAAGCGTTACAAAAGTTGTATAAATAATAAATTAATAAAAGAGTTTGTATTGGTTTGAAAATGTATTAATAATGGTTTAAAAGCGTTATGAAAATTGTATAAATAAATAATAAATAAAATATTTGGTATTGGTTTGAAAATGTATTATTAACGGTTTAAAAACGTTACAAAAATTATATAAATAATAAATTAATAAAAGAATTTGTATCGATTTGAAAATGTATTAGTAATGGTTTAAGACGATTACGAAAATTGTATAAATAATTAATAAATAAAAGATTTTATATTGGTTTGAAAATGTATTAGTAACGGTTTAAAAGCGTTACGAAAATCCCATACATAACAATTGAACAAATCACACATTTTTTGGTAACACTTACAAAATCGTTACAAAAACCGTTACAAATAAGTATTCTTAACGGCTGTAGACTTTTGTCACCGCTACAATTACCACGAACGGAAAACTATTACTGAAACCGTTAGGAATGCTATTGGTAACGGTTTTCATACCATGGGTAATGGTTTTGTAGCCGTTACCATTGCCCTCTTTTGTTGTAGTGCAAGCATTTGTTTTTAAGGCAACTCATAATTTAGGCAACATCATATAAACGAAAATATGCAACATATTTAATCACATTAATTTACAACAAACAAGCCAACCTTTTATTACTTCACCATCAGCAGCAACGAGTCTCATTAATGTGCCCAAATGATGCCCAAGGCCTGCCTTAGCCGTGCCAAGCCTTTGCCATGACTTGATCTGGCATGCCCACAGTGGCTGCCGGCTTGGCTGCCATCAGCCCGTGTTGGCTGCCATCAGACTACCTCGGCTGCCATTTGCCTAAGTTGGCTACCACTAGCCCGATTTGGTTTCCATCAGACTGCCTCAGCTGTCATCTGCCTAAGTTAACTGCCACCAGCCCGATTTGGCTGCCATCATTTTAGTGCCACGGCATGTCTTGGCACGCTAGCGTGCCACGACATTGAATCCAACTTCTAAACCCCTAACAAACCACCCCCACTTGAAAATTCGACGCCCTCGTTGAATGGATCTGTTGCCACCGCAACATCATTTGAGGAGATTGGATGCCATCAATTTCTTGGTACTTCCGCTGTTGATGCAGTCCTACTCATTTAGGCTTTACTTGGCATCCCCTCGAACCACACAGCCATGTCCATCACTGCTTCTCAGTTTTTACCGTGACCAGGTTCAAGTACCCGCATCACTGAGATCCTTGAAGTGTCATCCTGTGGACTGTCCCCAACCGAACTCGGATCTGATTCCTTGTGAATCTCTGATCTTATGGTGTTCAGTATGCTCTTCAATGGGCAGTCCCTCATGAAATGTGGCTCGTGGAAAATGAAACAGCCCTCTTCAAATCTGGACTTTTTCTTCCCCTTCTGCCTGCCAGTATTTTCAGGAACCATTTCTTTCCCATTGCCTTTTTTACGGTTAACCTCCTGGCCATGACCCCTGTTGTGCCTTTTATTTTTGTTGAGGCCACTAGTGTTATGGTCAAAGTGCATATTTACCAAACCATTTGCCGCGGTGATTGCAGAATGCAAATCACGAACTCCCTGCCTTTTGAGTTCCGTCTGTGGCCAAGGCTGTAGCCCAGCCATGAAGTTGAACACTTTGTCCTCCTCGGCCATCTCGTTAATGTCAAGCAGTAAAGATGAAAACTGCTTGACATACTCCCGGACTGATCCTTCGTGTTTCAGTCGTCTTAAGGCATCCTGTGCCTGCCAACTTGAATTTGTGGGCATGAACTGTACCCTCAGTTCAACCTTTAAGTCGTCCCACACTGTTACTACTGCCCTTGATTTGTCGGCAACTCTGGTCCTCCACTAGAGTTTTGCATCACTTGTCATGTTGCAGCGATGTCCACCATGTCCGTTTCCTTGATGTGAGCAGTGCGGAAGTATTGCTCCATGTCTCAAAGGAAATTCTCGAGTGTCTTAGCACTTCGCTCACCAGCGTACCCGTTTGGCTCAAGAATTCTGGTTTTCTGAACCATAGCGACATCAGATCCACCAATCTGAGCCATTGTCTGTTTTATAAGGACAATTTCCGCGTCCATCTTGACTTGAGTCTCCCTCAATTTTTCTGCCTGAAGGGCCAGACCCTCGATTGTGCTTCGAAGACCATCTACCCGAACACTTTCGATTTTGCCCTCCTCTGTCATCTTGGCCATTTCCTTCTGCATCTCTTGCATCTCAATGTCCATCGAGTTGTAATGCGTTGCCAAAGGAACAATCTCGCCCACCAGCTCGCCAACTAAGTTCTCTAACTTTGCTAGCTTGTCAACAATTTTGTTGTTCCAATTGTTGTTTGCCATCGTTTGTAGTTTGTTCTTTGCTTCGAACCAAACCCGCAAAAAATTTGTTCACTAACAAATTAGTAAACAACCCAACTTGGGTGCTCTAATACCAGATTATCACAGGGGTGGCATGGACTAAAATTTTTCAGCTACCAAAACCAGCCCGTAATCGCGCTAGAGGCTCTCAAGCCCTTGGCCAGCGAACCCGACTTATATACTTAGTGGAATTTTCAGCATATAATTAAATGGTTGACTAATTAAATATGGGTAGGGTTCAGGAAGTGTAATAAAAATAATAATTCAGGTTGATTAAGATAATAATAAAAATATTAATAAGGAGTCTTAAATGATTAAGAGTTCTAATTAAATAGTAATTTTTAGTTATTTATTTAAAACTTCATCTTAATCCATTTATAAAAAATCAAATTCAGATTGAATATTCATGATCCATGGACTTGACCTGGGTTATTTACCAACACTGGGGGCTTTCGTACAAGAGATCGAGGTTCAGCGTACATACATACCAGGAAATCAATAAAAAATTTCGGCATCAAGATCATAATAAAATCTTTAATATGAGATTTAATATAAGAAAAATAGTTTAAAGTATTTGATTAAAAATTTAATTAGATAATACTAATGTTGTATAATGGTAATTAAATTATGATATCATAACTTTGACTTGTACGTGCTGGAACTTGTATTTCTTGGAAAAATCCTTAAGCAATATTGAAGTAAAATCCTTCATCCAAATTACCCAATAAATGGTCAAATTTTGGTTTGACCTCAAATAATTTGTTCATTAAAAATCCCAAGAATTTTTTTTTGTTAAAGTCTCATTTTCCGAATTTTTTGGGGTGTCACAACCTCAAAATATTTGGTTCCACATTTTGCTACTAGACACAAATGCCCCTTTAACTCCCTTACAATTTTGAATAAATCAATTAGTTTTTTGTTAATTACATCATGC
Source organism: Pittosporum tobira (assembly GCA_032359685.1). Taxonomy (NCBI): domain Eukaryota; kingdom Viridiplantae; phylum Streptophyta; class Magnoliopsida; order Apiales; family Pittosporaceae; genus Pittosporum; species Pittosporum tobira. Next base: position 599 of record JAUMHB010038266.1, on the reverse strand, counting down.
CTATTTATGAATCACATATTAATCGAATTAATTTGGGATGACATTTTAATTAAGTTTCATAAATACTAATGGCTTTAAATATACTAATGCCTTTAACTTCTCCTCACATGGTCTTTTATTGGCTTATGTTTATCTACTCATTTTCTTTTGAATCATTATGAAAAATGCACCATATTAGTTCCACATTATTGAAACTAAGTATGATTTAAAAATACATTTTAAAAAAAGTATTCAAGAATTTAACATTTAATATATGTATATATTTGCAAAACTTTTTGCATTATATATAATTCTTACTTTTTTGCAGATTCCCATATGATTTTTTACATAAAGCAATAAATCGGTAAATATAAACATTAATCTTTTTAGAGTTTAAAATAATTATGTACTATTTTTAATGGAGCTCAAAAAATATGAAACTTTTAACCCAAAAAATACGTATGCTTAGTGAAAGATTTAATTTATTGAAATAATTAAAACAAAATAGAATATAACATATGAAATTAAATATGTATTAAAAATTTAAGAAAGTTACCATATGAAATATCATAATTAATAAAATAGCAATGGATTTGGCTCATCTCTATTACGCTTTCTCT
>JAUMHB010038255.1:8451-19398 GCA_032359685.1 Pittosporum tobira | reverse complement strand
GAATGTAACCACACCGCTGAAGCTACCAAACAAGAACTTTGCCCAGATTTAATCCACTGACTTTCTAAACTTGGGTAACTTGCATGTACCAAACATGCACTTAATCTTGCTTCATTATGACCCCGTTAATGAACTGGCAACGAGAAAAGTCAAAAGTCAATTACAAAAGGTTAGCGAAAGCATTCCCCAACGCAGTTAGGCAGAAGGGTTTGGTATTTTTTAAATATCATAAAATTTTAAATTTAAATTTTACAAATAAAAATAATAATATTAAAAGAGTTCTTATCTTATAGAATAGAGTTGGATTCTGAATTTAACAGGAACTTAAACGTAATTACAGAACGCAAAAAATGTTTAAACCATAAAAAAAGTAAAAGCCAAAGTGAGATTTTTATTTTTTAAACAATTCAAATACTAAATTTACTTTATTTGATAATTAATTAATTCTCCTACTTTGAAAGTTCTGGGGCAGGCAGCATGTGACGTGAAGAAGAGCCAGAGGACCTGCGTCCCTCATTATTGGGGGTCCCAGTTGACGTTTGCGTTTATATGCCTAAGGCCTGTTTGGTGCAAATGGAAACAGAGTGTCGGTAGTTGGTACTTCTAAGTTCTACCTCTAAGTTGACTGCCCATGAACATATGCCCAATTGCCCTATAAAACTACTGGAAAATCTTAAACCAAACCCCTGGCTGCTCTGATTTCAATCTCATCCCGCTAAATCCAGTCTCTGAAAGACGATAATACATACTGCTCTTGCTTTCCAGGTTCGTTATGTGTAATCATGTTCACTTATTATATAGCTTGAATCTGTTTTTTTATTCCTCAATTGATGTGAACCAATTACTGTAGTTGAACTTGATTTGTATCTAGAGTCTGGACAATGTTCGTATCTATTACCAAATGGGCACTTGATCTTAAAGTTTATTTACTTCTGTATGTCCACTTTGTTTTCACATGTTTAGAATCTTTCCCTAATTTTAGCTACAAAAGGAACGTCATTTCCCCTTCAGCTTTATTTTTAGGAAAGAATTTTCTAGTTTATTTAAGATGCTGGAACCATAATCAGTTAGTACTGGATAAATATTTAACGTATTGATGATTTACAATTTATGATTAGAATGTTTTAAATTATTTTTGTGAGAGTTAGACCAGAATTGGCGTCCAAATGTGGCATTGTAAAGTCATAAGGTTCTTACTGAACCAGAGAGAGTTTTCGTTGGGTTACTGCAAATTAGCTTCAATCAATGCAGTGAACCTTTTCTATATTCACTTTCCTGTCGCATTTTAGATCATTACTGGAACATTCTGTTTGTGGATATGTCAATGCTTATCTATTAGGGGGTGTGATGTTAGGAGTTCCTAGATTTCACATCTAATCATATTCGAAGAATATCGATCCCTCATTAGTTACTGTAACCCAACTGGTCATGTTGTGCATTGACCTAGTCCAAAATCATAGTAAGAAGGGGGTTGCAGAAATTTTGAATTTAATGTTCAATTTTAGAAAGTGAAATGCGTAACAAATAGGGAAAAAAAAAAAATGACCTGAAGAAACTAAATTTCGAGATATTACAATTTGATTATTGAACCAGCTCCTTAGGTTTAGTAAATCTGTTTTATAAGTTTGAAGTACATTTTGGATCTAAGTATAATGTAGAAACCAGATGTGAACAGGATAAATTATGGACCTTATTCAAAGTGTGCTCAAGAGTCAAGACATGAGAATGAATGTGAGATTATGTAGATTATTTTAGCCTTTTCGGTTGGCACACATTTGAAATGCTGCTAATATTCTTGACCTTATATTGTTATAATTTTTCTAAAGAATACTCTGCTTTCTTATCATAGGGGTGGATGTGTCATAACATTACGAGCACAATCTTTTTTCTTTTTATCCAATCTTCTCTTGCTGGGATAATATTTTTTAAGATTTGGTTACTTAATTCAATTCACTATGTGAAAATTCCAGTTGTAATCGTTTTCTTTATTTATAATGTAGATTACCTTCACCCTGATTGCTTTGAGTTCAATGGACCAACGGAAAGAAAGACGAAATGATCTGTTGGCAGTCAGTGTTTTAATTGATTTCTGTTGGCAAGGCAAGCACATATTCCGTGAAAAACGCGGAGGTGTGCATTACAATGAACTGATAACTTACTGGATATTGGAAGGATATCTGGGCCGCATCGATTCAATTGAGAAGGCTTACGAGATGGGCCATCGTGTATTGATGGAACTTATTGATTGCCAGAAGCTGAAAGAACTCGAGTCTGATTATGTGAGCATGGAGGCACCTGTCCGTAATTTATTAGATTGCCATCAGTTAGGATTTCTTGGAACAATTACTCTGGGATTGGCTACGTTTGATAGTTCGTGGGATGGCTTCGGGGGAATTACATATAAAGATGGTGTTGTTAGAACACTTTCCGAGGACAAGGAACGGAAGAATCTGTCAACCGTCCTGCTGGACGGAAACCATTTTACTGGGGAGGCCTTGACTAATTTCCTACAGTCCAATGTAGTTGTAGCTCTTTTCTACCCCACACTGAAAGAGCTGCCGTCTTCCTTGTCTAAAATGCCTGAACTTTATATGCTTGTTCTCAGAGGCTGCGAATTTCTGGAGAAAGTCAATCTCACTCCAGATCTGAAAAAATTAAATGTGCTCGAGATATCTGGTGCTACCTCCTTGACAAATATCCCAAATGATTTTTTTAAGGACATGCCGCAACTTCGAAGCCTCAATTTCTCCAAACTCGACATTGAATTGTTACCTTCATCTCTTTATGGCCTTGTAGAACTTCGCTGGTTAATCCTTCGAGGGTGTTCTCGCTTAAAAGAAGTAGATTGTCTCAAAAATCTTGTCAATCTCATTGGGCTTGATCTTTCTGGTGCAATTTCTTTGCAATCTCTGAAAGACAAGAACTTTTGCGGAAATCCGAGACTTCAGATGCTGAATCTTTCCAAGACCAAGGTTAAAATCTTGCCTTTGTTCAAAGCACTCAGGGATCTCACTCATCTCGTGCTAAGTGACTGTGCAGAATTAGATAGACTGCGCAGCATTGCTCCTGTAACTAGTCTTCAAACTCTTGACCTTTCAGGTGCTAAAAAGTTTAAGGAATTTCATGATGAATCACTAGAGAATGTTGTTGGTCTTAAGATCCTCAATCTATCCAACACTAGAATTGAAAAGCTACCTTCTAGTATTAGCAATCCACATCATCTCATTTTAAAAGGTTGCTCTCATCTAACGCGACTTGCACGCATGGAATCCCTCAAAGACCTCAAGCTACTTGATCTTTCAGGTTCCATTCAACTGGTTGAAATTGATAAAGAATACTTCGAAAATTTGACATGCCTTCAAGAACTCAATCTTTCTGAAACTAAAGTCACAAGTTTACCTCCGCTCTCCAATCTCTGTAATCTCCGTGAGCTTTTACTGTCACATTGTGAGTCATTGGAGAAATTGCCAGAACTAAATGCCCTTATGAAGCTGGAGGTACTTGATGCTTCTTACTGTTCTGCTTTGACAGAGATATCAGATAAATCATTTAAGGGCATGTCTTGCCTTCAGATTCTCGACCTTTCTGTAACAAAGATTAAATGCCTGCCGCCTCTGCCAAATCCAAGCAACCTTCGTATGCTCCTACTGAAAAAATGTGCCAACTTGCAAAATCTTCCTAATGATATTACTCTTTCAAAACTTGAGGAACTTAATCTTTCTGGTGCCACCCTTTGGGGAGAAACAGGGGCTGATTTCTTGGAGGGTATGACTGAACTTCGAATTCTGGATCTATCTGAAACCCTGATTCGAGGTTTACCATCCATGTCAAAACTGGAAGAGCTTAAGATTCTCTCTCTCAGGGGTTGCCAAAATCTAGAAAATGTGCTAGATTTGAACACTCTTACGAATCTTGAGGTTCTGGATCTTTCCGGAACAGCAGTCAGCCAGTTACCAGCCCTGAGCAGTTCCACAAACTTACGTCAGTATTGTTCAAGCATGAAACATTATCTGGACCTGAAGGTGACTGATCTATTGGGCAACACTGGTACCCAACTTTCCCGTGAGATCTCGACTTTAACTCATCTTGAGCTGGTTGAACTGCCTGAACTGCCTAGAAAGAAACAAAATCAAGGAGCTGAGACCAGCAAACCAGAGAGCCCACGAGAAGATCTGGATCACCAGCAATGGATTATCTCGAATTGGCCTGCTGAAGCCCAAAGTGATATTGATAAACATGGGATATCTGTGACTAGTACCCAATTTCTTGAACTCTTGGAAGAGGATCTCTCTTTGTGGGATACCAGCTTCAAGCAATTCCATTTCCTTGTCCGGCCCATCCAGCAACAGAACAAAAAGGGAAATAATTTCTTCTGTAAAAGAAATTATATCAGAGATGTCTGCTTTCGGGCTAGGCAATTTGCTCATCCTAGAGAACGGGAACGATCTTTGGAGATTCGCGGATTTCAAAGTTATCCTGCAGGTGTTGATATTCTCCTAAGTCATGCCGATGTCGTTTATTTGATTGATAATCCATTTATCAACTTGTTATCCGATTTACATGCGGACAACATAAAGGATATGAGAATCTGTTGGATAGAGAGATGCAATTCAATGAAGAGTTTTATTGACTCTGAGATGGAGATACTGGGAGATAAGCTTGAGATAATCTGGGTCTCTAATGCTACTAATTTGGGGTGTATTATCTCTGGTAACCTGCAAGGAAATATCCTGGAAAACCTCAAGTGTCTTTACCTTGACTGTTGCCCTAAAATTTCAAAAGTCTTTTGTTTGTCACAAAAGTTTGAAAACCTTGAAGTCCTTGAAATCAAATTTTGTGATGAATTGGAGACTCTGTTTGAACATGAGTCTGTAACGTTGCCAAAGTTACAAAAATTGCATCTGTTGGCCCTACCTAAGTTAAAAAGGGTTGGGTGCGTCGTGCCAAATCTACAAGCGTTACAAGTTGGTGATTGCCCTATGCTTGTAACTGTCATCTCTTCATCCAAGATGCCAGAAAGCCTCGGGATCCTCCGTGTAAAATGCTGTGACAGGTTGGAGAGTGTGTTTGAGCCGAAACTTTCAACGAGTACACTGCCAACACTGCGTAATTTACACGAAGTGCATATGTGGGGACTGCCAGTTATGAAGAGTATTGGGGTTGAATGGCCGCCTCTACAAGATTGCAGTGTCAGAGAATGCCCAAATCTGCAGGAGATTCCTTTGGTGTAGGGAAGGTATTTTATTATCAGCTAATGGTATTTCTGTCATGTGAGATAAGAACGGTGAAGGAGGAGGTTTTGGATAATCCTAAGCCGACAGACGATAGGATTCTTGAGATGCTGGACGATTTTGCCCTCCAGCATTCCTTATCAACCTTCAGGTTTATTGCAATTTGCTCAACTGATGTTTGCCGCAATTATTTTCATTATTTACGTGGTTGGTGCATCCGTATCTTGCTAAAACAACTTGTTTTTCTTTAGGTCAACTGGATTGAGCTACTAGATGGCGGAGTTCACCTGCCATATGAACATGCTGATCCCCTATCACTCTACTCATACTGGGGCCATGTGGAAGTGGAGCTGAATATGTCTATCACCTGCGCTGCACACCTGGAGGTAAAACTTAATTTACCTTTTCTGTGGCTCTTTAAGAACTTACACAATAGTATGTTCGTTGTAGTCCAGTACTCCAGTTTAATCTTCATCTATTTACAGTGGGATGCCAAAGATGACGATGTTCTACAGTTTGTTTGTCTTTTCCTTGTCCATTGTTTTTGCAAGTGTTTAAAATATGCCATCGAAGTCATGTATCTGTTTCAGGATACTGATATTAGGAATTTAAGTAGCACCAATTTTCTAGGCGACATTGTAATACTTTGACTACCAAAGCACAATATGTCAAATGATATATCTGGAGATGATGGTCATATGATAAGAGAGGGATAAAAATAAGGAATGAATATATTTTGTTGACTGTGGAATTAGCACCTAGTAGGAGTGTAATTGGGATACTTGAAGGTACGAAAATTAAAATTTAAGCATGGATAAAGGATCTAAAAAACTAAGAGAGATGTTCTTAGAAATGTCCACCAGATGATCCAGCCTAATAAGTGATCCATTGTCTACTTCAGTTCTCCAAATTAGCTACAGAAAATAGAGAAGGTAAAGGATGAATAACTGACGAATAAACAATCACAATTCACAACTTAAGTGGTTCAAACAAAAAGGGCATTTACGTAATTGGGAACAGGAGAGCTGATTCTTTCACGTGTCATGTATTTTAAGGTGCGCAAAAATCTCAGGAAATGTTGTTTCTTTGAATCCAATGGACTGTAAATCTATATCTTTGTCTCCTTCCAAAGTAATTATTGAGCAAAGTTGCCAGTTTTGAAGAGCCATCAGCACTTGGCAACTTCTTTCCTCTTTCTTACTGTTAGTGTTTTGTTCCCTTTTTTCTGAAGTTCAATAATAAATATGCAGGAATAGCCGCAGCAAGCGAGCGAATTGGTGCAAACACGACCCTCGGATCATGACTGGAGCTGATGATGGTGCAATGACTTAAATTTCAGTATTATCATAGGAATTACGTAGAGCTGTCTAGACTCCTCATGAGAACTTACAAATTCTGTTGCGTCGTAGCGGTTCAATCATTTCAAATTTCTTGTCATTGTTAAAGTATGTATAGTTCACTGTAATTGGCTTTCTGGTATATTATTTCCATGTATGTCAGTGTAAAAACTATGTGGAAACTCATTTTCACATATACTAGCAGGATATATGATCCATTAACTGACCTGATCTATTATTCTGACCAAACCCATTATAATTAGTTAGATTTATTTATTTATTTTTGAACTTTTCTTTTATTTATTTTAGCAAATAAGATTTCCGAAAAAATTAGTCCGATGACCCGACCCAAATTTGATGGGCTGCTCCGACCCAAAAAATTGAAAACATATTTTGTAATTTCAAAATCAGGTACCCATAATCAGTGTTTTAAAACTTGGTGGACGGATTAACTTGGCGGAGGGAGAGTCTAGCGTCTAAGACGAGTACTCAGAGATTATTTGTTTTTGTAGACTTTTTTAACTCAATCATATATTTATTTTTTAATTATTTTTTTGTTTATAAAAATTGTAAATTAATATTTATATTTTTATATGATATTATTATACACAAAGTACAACGTATGCAAGTGAAAATAATAAAATTAAAAGTTAATATGTTTAGGTTCTTCACAAAAATTAATAGTTATTATAGTCTGTAAAACAAATAGAAGAATAAAGAATTATATATTTAAAGTTAAATGAGTGATTGTTTATTGTTGGCATTTTGAAGTTTTCAGATGTTGCCATAATTTTAGAGATGAGTTGATTTATGGATGATTGATTACTGATTTTAGTCTCGACAAAATATCAAATAAATAAATCAATGAATAAAAGTGGGTAGGTCCAAAAAAAATAAAAATTTGATTGCGTTGCTAAATTTGACCCGCCTAAATCTGTCTAACCCGCCTAATCGGCCGCCCAACCCGCCTAATCGACTACCCATAAGAGCCTAAATGGCCAACTCGAGTATTTAACAAATTTAAAATTACTTGAACCTTCGAGAACTTTTACTCGATCGTCCAAACCGAGTTTTAGAACACTACCCATAATAATAATAATCCATAGTTCTTATCCATAATAATGTATCTTCTTTTTTAGTTGTTTATTTATTTGAAGTTAAAGTGGTTGTCCGTTTATGCATCTGTCGCCTGGTTTATAAATTTAGAAAGGAAGAAAGAAAAAAAAGTGAGAGAGATCCGAGTGTTTGACCCAACCTGGGTGGGTGACCCGACTACTGACTAGATCTCACCCAGTTTTGCTCATAAAAATTTAATAGCCTATTACAACCCATTACCCATTAAACTTTATCCATTATCAAGTGGGTTTATTCATTTGTTATCTCTAGTTATTTCTATGAAGTTAAGAAAAGTACTTTTTTATTTCACAAAAAGAGACAATTTTGTTAAATTATTTTTGTGTCATAATAAGATATTCTAATTAGTTGTTCATAAGATATTATACAATTTTATTATCATACCTCTACTATTAAACTAAATATTTTATGAATAATATAAAAGAAAAACATGTCTTTAGTATTTACAAAATTGACGGGTGGAACATGCAGGGGAATTGCAATTTGCCACGAGTGGATTTTCCCAACAAAATCTACTATCTAATAATCGCAAGTTATTCTATGGAGGAACTTGGATTGATGGAATGAAGATTGTTGTTAGGAGACGTGCATTAGAAAATATAATGTTGGATTTGGTTTTTATTCTTAAAAAAAAAAAAAAGTAAAATAAAATTTTATATTAAAATTGAATGGTAGTTGGAATAAAATGTGTTGTTAGTTCTAAATTTTTTGTTAAAAATAAAAAGAATGAGAGAATGAAAAGTAAATGCTTATTTTTATTTGATTAATCTATTTAATTTCTTCACTCATTTTTAATATAAATTATATGATTAGTTAACAATTTCATTTGAATCACAATTTAATTTTAATATAAAATTTTATTTAATTCTTTTTTCTGAAAAAAAAGAATAAGAGAAATGAAATTTAAGTTTATGAGTTCAAATGCTTGGAAACGCTAGGCATGAAAATGTGGTCGTGCTATTAGGATCATGTTCAGAAGGGCCTGAAAGGTTGGTAGTCTACGAGTATGTCTGACAAGGGTTCTCTGAATGCACATCTATCAAGTAAGAAATGCTTAAATTGGAGACTAAATTATATGATTAGGAAGATTAATCATTTCTTTTAATCTAATTGATGCAGACAGGAGTGGGGAAAGAAGACTGAAAATAGCGATAGGAGCTGCAAGAGGATTACAATATCTGCCTATCAAAAGCTTTTAGGGAAGTATGTGAGACCAAACAATATCCTCCATTACCCATGACTACCATCCGCTGGTAAAATCAATTTTTAATTTTATTGCTTTATACTCGTATATATGAAGAGATCTTAATTAAGTATGATATTTTCTGAATCACCACCACATAATGGAATTTATATAGCTGACAAATTTTGGGCTCACAAGAAATCAATACGAGGACACGAGCAAGATTTCAGAAACCAGGGTTTTGAAGGCTTTTGAGTACCTGGCACCAGAATATGAAGAAACTTGGGTAAATTCAAGCAAAACATATGTTTATTCCTTTGGAGTGGTTCTTCTGGAATGGAATTGATCAACGGTAGAAAGAAGATACACGTGGGAGAAGCTTTTTAAGCTGGGTAACTTAATTATCCCTCTTTAATTTATTTGCAAACTGTTAGAAAAAAAATAAAAATATATGTATATAAAATACGTAAATATATTTATATTGGATCCACAGATTCAATAAATATTTGAAAAACGAAAACGGTTCGGATCAAATACTTTATATACATCAAATCTTTATACACAGTTTTTCGTTGATTTAAAATTATATATTTTCTCAACGAGTGTAATTTTATAACGAGTGTAGTGTAGTATAATTGTATGTTTTTTCAACAGGTGGTGCACGCTATGGCATATGTAACGGTAGGTTCCAACGTCACGGAGAAAGTGAAATCATAGAAAAGGGGGTTCGGATATATATATAGTCCATGGCTTTGATCCCATTTTTAACAAAAGATTAAAAGCAGGCAAGGAGATGATTAAAGTGGAAAAGAAAAAAAAAAAGAATTATTATTATTATTATTATTATTATTATTATTATTATTATTATTATTATTTCTTTTCTCTTTCCTTTTCTTGTATTACACGGATACCGTGCTTAGTATTAAAGTTCCTCGTCTGCTTTATTTCCAAGATCTTTCTTTTTGCGTTTACTCATTAATTTTCACATTAAATTTATTTTCTAATTCAGTCCTAGTGATTGGGTTAACGTTTTCGACGTTTCACAATTTTTGTAACAAATATTTTTTTTTTAAATGTTTCATAATTTTTGTAAGAAAAAAAAAAGTTTTCTTTAATGAAATAAAATAAAATTAAAATAAAAAGATCACACAGCTCCAAACAACGAAAAGGAGCCCTTATCGCCAGGTTCCCTTTTCGTCTTTTCCTTTTACTTTTTAAAGGGCAAAAATAATTTTTTCTATTCATATTTGATTTTTAAAATAATTATTAAATTTAAAAATAATTAAATTAATTATTATATTTTAATTTCGTTTTCAAATTATTTATTATATTTCAAACTTATTTTTATTCTGTAATTTTTTAAAATTTAATTTATATAAATACCGACACAAAATCATCTTTAACATATGACGGTTACACGGGACCGATATTATTAAAAGCCGTTACAACAAACTTAAGTTAGCACGTAACGGTACAAGGCAGAAGCAGTATCTTGGCCGGCTCGAGCCAAGCCGAGCGAGAGAGTTCATTGGATGACGAGGCTGTCTCAGTCGTCGGAATAAATGCAGAGCTTTCGGTGTACGCATCAACTATCAAGTCAATCCTATCTGTAACGCCGTGGCATATTGTTTTATATTTACGCGTCACTCTGTCATCATGCCACGCTATGAAATGACTTCAATGCCGACGTCGTTGAGTCTTTGTACTTTGGATTTTCAAATTTTCTTCTAGAAAGGATATCTTTGGCTTTATTCACTTATCTATTCCATTTATTAAGTGTGATTATGAGTTTAAAATTATATCATAATAAATAATAAAAATATATTTTAATTTTAATGAATTTCATATAAAAAAAAAATTGTTCATATTATTATTATTATTATTAATTTTTTAAATTTTCACCTCCAATTTTAAATTAAAATTAATTTTTAATAATTATTATTTTATTTTGTTTTATTTTATATAAATTAAAATTTTTTTATAAAAAAATTAACTCGCATAAACAACCTTCAATCTAATTATTATTAACCCCACGCCCCTTTGTTTCATTGGACTTATCAGT
>JAUMHB010038233.1:0-19402 GCA_032359685.1 Pittosporum tobira | reverse complement strand
TAAAACAACAAGACTTTATTTCATGCATTAATTTTATGTCTCTAAATAATAATAAAATACCAAAATTTATTTTCATATTTTATAATAAAATAACAAAACTTTATTTCATTTATTAATTTTATGTCTCTAAATAATAATAAAACAACAAAACTTTATTTCATACATTAATTTTATGTTTCTAAATAATAATAAAATACCAAAACTTATGAAAAATTAATATAAAATGTCAAGACTCTTTTTCATCCTTTATGAAAAACCAAAATTTCATTTCATACTTATGCAAAATTCAAAAGTTCTCCCAAAATTTCAAATATTCTTTGGGAAGCGTCGTACATCAAACGTTTCTTATATTCCAACTCACGTAAATTCTATCACATAACTATTTTATATAATTTGTAACAAATTTCCACCACTCAATCTTTACTTAGATAAATATTACCTCTAACCGTTCATTAATTAACTCATTCCACTTATTCAAAATTAGTCACTTATTAATTAAAGTTCATACACCACTATTATAACATTTTCCAATTTTTTTCTACTAATAATTCTTTAAAAATTTCATAAGTATCTTATACAGTAAATTTAATAATTCTTCCACTGACTCTTGAAGTCATTTTTTAGCTGATAGTTATGCTATCACACAGTTACCCTCATATATCTAGCTATACTACACTTTAGTGTATTTGATAATTGTTTCCAATATTGTTGCAGACATCAATATATATATATATTATTACTTATATTACTGTTGCAATATTTATCGGAGTAATAGTATAGTAGAAAGCGACATGCCAACAATTATTGACTATTCGAATTTTACGGTGGCTCAAAAGTCGTCCGACAAATATTAGTAGGGTCCACACGTATTCCGTTGTGGGGTCCACTAATACTTTGTCGTTATGCGGCGCACGGTACAGAAACGAATATTCCCTGGTGGCAACTTAAACATTCTTTATGTCGAAAACTAAAATTTGCATTTAGCACCTTATAGTTTATTTTATCAAAAATATCATACTGTTAAAGATAAATAAATTTCATAACATTTTGAAAATATTGGATTCTTACAGGTATGCATAAAATTCTAGGAAAATAGTGCCTTTATATATCTTTTGCACACAGTCTCATTAATGGTGACTACGAGATGGATGTACTCGGTGAAAAAATTTCTACATTGGGATTTCTTTTCTTCTTCTTCTACATTTCTATCAGTATTCTTTTTCCTTTGTGGATCAGAAGCAGTGTTTCAGATTTGAGTTGATTAAGTGATGATTGTGATAGAGAGAACTAGTGATAGCGGTGACAGTTGGAACTACTTGTTATCAATGGCGTCGCTAATTTAAGGTTTTAACAGACGATGAACAATAATTGCGATGAACAGTAGTTATGATGAATAGTAACCACACAATGAACGGTTTTTTTTTTTTTTTTTTTTTTCTGGGAGATAAATTTGAAACAAAAACAACAACGATTCCTGCTGCAGATCGTGTTTTTTCTCGAAAAAATAATATCGATTCTCTAGCGAATTTCGACACAAATAGATGAAGGCTAAAAAAATTTAGATACAAAGAAATTTGGTTAAAAAAATCACAAGATATCAGGATTTTAGCTTTAATACCAATATGATGTAGGACATATTTGAGAAAAAAAGATTTAAGAGATAAAAGAAAACATATTTGAGGCTCTCAAGCCACTAAACTGAAAACTTAATTCATAATAATAATTCACTGCATAATAATGAGAGATTACAATTCTTTAAATATGAAAACTACGACTTAACGATCAAGTAAAATAATAATTTAAAAAGAAACAAATCTCCTAATAATACTCTATTACCTTAAATAAAACTTTTAGAATAGTCACTTAATATAAATAAAATACTAAAAAAATACAATAATTTATCTCTAAATAATATTATACAATATTGAATAATAATAAATTACTTTCCATCCGCATCAACTGCGTATCATAGTATTAAGCTAGAGGAGAATGATCATTTTAACAATTCAGTTAACATCAATATCACTCAGCCTCTTGTTTGAAAAATGTGGAGGGAAACGGAGATAGAAAAAACTCATACAAAAGCGAAAAGGTTGAAATAGAAAAGGCCAACAACGACACGAAGTGTAACATTATGCTCCAAAAGACTAAGCTCCGTTTTTGTAGAATAAATACATTACTATGTTCAGATTTTACTGGAGAGGGCAAGGTACTTGGTATGACGACCTTGAGCAATTATTTTTCCTGTCTTTTTCTTCCTCAATTCCACATTAACTACAGCAATAGCCTTGCCAACACGTAATGACTTGCCCTCTATCTCAATTTCCTCCTGTAAAAAAAATGCCTTTGCGTTATAAGGATTATGAATGCTGAATGCACCATGTAGACTTGAGTTCCGAAGAAAGATAACAATCGGCTTTAAATTGCCTTGACAGAGATAAGAAGGGAAAGTAAACAGAGAATTTTTTTAACAAACTCAAGGTTTCGCAAATTATAACTAAACGACCTCAATAAAAAACCAGGCTGATCCTACACAGTACATACTTAAATAGATGTATGATTACATGAATGAAATGCATCAGTAGACTTAAAAACTGAATGAAGTTTCAGAACATCACAGAACATCAATCATACAGATAAAAATATCGCTCCACGGCCCCCACATATACTACAGCTCAACAACGCCACCTGTAATGGCACAAATTCAGAAAGATTCCATCATTCTGGCCTCACACCCAACAAATGAGCCTAAAAAAGTGTGCCAATAAGAATCCATTTTGGGCCGTACTAGTAGCTTATAATTAGCTACTTATTGCAGTTCAAATAATGTGAACCAGGGAAAATGATGAAGTATATAATGTATAACATTATGATTTAAGTAATTTATCCCAAAATAATAGATTATGATTAAGTAACTTTTCCCAACATAATTGGACTGTTGAATGGAGTTCTTGGAGTTGGGCAACAAGGTGAATTCAGAGTTTTTCTCGCAAGGTGTAAAATTTTGATAATACATATACTTGGGGCTTATAATGCAGTTTCTTATTTATTTCATCCGTCAAAGGTATATGTACATTGTTGAGTTTCCATTCTTAATTCTTCATAAGCAAAACACATTTTATCTCTTAAGTAATTGCTCCATTTCCCCCATTTCCTTAAGTAATTGCTCCATTTCCTCAGAGTCCAGTATGTCAATTGCACACCATAAACCATGACTTGCTCTGGGGTAAGATCTTGCATAAAATTCAAGCAATCAAAAAGAATCAAACTTGAACAATCATGAATTTTATAATTAATTCTCTAAATTATGTGATAATGTAAAGGTAGGAAAAAGAAAGACAGAGAGAGAGACACATACACCGGCATAAGCAGCATCAATATAGGAGACGCTTATCTCCACAGAAACTCCAGTATACGAAACCCCAAGTGTCTGTAGTACAGATGAACCCAACACATCTACTATAGTCGCAGTGACCCCACCATGTAGGACATTTCCAGTGTTCTTCCCAGTTCATAATTAATCAACAATATTAACAAACCCAATTTTCAATTTAGTTCACACACACACACACACACACACACACACATAATTAAAGAGAGGCAGGAGTCAGAAATTGGGTACCAGTAAACGAGAAGGAACAGTCATGGAGCAGATGATACGACCGGGTTCGACGAGGTGGACATTGATGTCCTGAGATATGAAGGATTCGAAGAATCTTAAAGGCAATGAATCCACAATTGACCCGTTTTGTCTTCCTCCCTCCTTCTCCAGCTGCCTCCTCACTTGATCCAAATCCATTTTTCGTTTCCGATTCAATTTATCGGATTGGAAGGTGAGAGTGGGAATTTATATCCAATGGAGAAGGAAGAGGGTGGTTGACAGTTAACACCGTACGTGTGTGACCAAAGTACTATTCTACCTTTTTTTTTTTTTGGGGCGAGGGGGGAGCGTGGTTGTTTTCTCCTCCCGTGGCTGGTAATCTGGTCGCGACTTATTAGGAATCCAATAAAAACTCAAATTGGAATTTTATTTTTTATTTTTTTTATTTATAAAATTCGAATTTAAGAGTTTAATTAGTTTGAAATTGAATAAAAATTCAAATTGGGGGTTTTATTTTCAAGATTTTTTTTTTCATTTACGAGATTTGAACTCGAGATCTTAATTATTCTAAAATTGAATAAAAACTCAAATTAGAGGGTTCTATTTTTTCTAATATCTTCTTTTCATTCACAAAACTCGAATTCAAAACTTATACCATTTTTATTACCACATATTTGGGTAGTCTATAGGAGAAAACAAATCGAATCAAGTCGAATATGACTTGTTAATATTATACTTATTTAATTTATGGAACTTGAAATAAAACTCGTGTATGACTCGTTTAATTTTTGAGCCTAGCATGAATATGAATCGAGTCGGAATGTTTTGAAGTTTTCAAGCAAATTACATCAAATATCAATAAAAAAAATAATTTAATAATATCCGAATAAATTAATCAAACTTTAATGTATGCTCTTATTTTATTCGTTAATATTTTGAATCGAATTCAAATCGAATTTTTTGTCAAACAATCCCGAATCGAGCTCGAATCGTTTGATTTTAGCTTTAGGACAGTCCATCGTGTCTCGTATTAATTATAATATTTTTTTAGTTATTGAATAATTATTATAAAGTATTTATTTTAAAAAACTAATAAAAAATGTATTCTATTATTTTTATTCTATCAAATATAATTTATTATTTTAATTGTTATTTTAATATTATAATTTGTTACTTCAACTATTGTTTTACTATTTAAAAATATTTCAACTACTACAATAATATTATATCTCACTACTTAAACTATTAATTTACTATTTAAAATTATAATATTATTAGAATAATTTAGACTATTTCTTATAATCAAATAAATTTGCGAAAAGTTTAACTTTATAATTAATTTGAAATGGATAGAATATTTTTCAAATAAAAAGTAGAATATTAGCACTTGTTATGTTTTGAAAGTGAATATATGGAGCTTGTTTGATAGGAATATTTTAAATTTAACAAATCACAAAGATTAAATTAAATTTCAAAATTTTATTTAAAAACTTGAAAATCACCATAATAAAGAATTATTTTTTTTTTTGACACGATCCATCCTGTAACAAGGATAAATCCGTTTTGGCTGTTAATAACCACCTGGTAAACATCGGTGTAAATTGTCAACTGTACACGTGGCTTGATCTAATTGGATCACCACCGCAGGCCGAGGTTGATTGTTTTGCCCAACCCAAACTAGGTAATAGTAGTAGTACAGTCCTAGCCGGTCTTCAGTTTCAATTTGAAGCACTTTCCTTTTTCATATCACGAGCCTGTATCCATCCAGTCATCCACTATACAATACTGTAATAAGCATCCCAAAATATCTCTCTCTCCCTCGATTCCGATCGGTTCCGTAAATCTCCTCTCTTTTTAGGGTTACTTAACATAAAAAATGGCGCCGCCGGTAGCCGTCGCGGCCGGTGGAGGAGTAGGGAGGCAACAACCGCAGGAGCAGGAGCAGCAGCAACAGGGTTTTGGGAAGTCGATACAGGGGATAATAAGGATAGCTATATTCTGGTACTTCGCCTCCAAATTCTTCTCTCCTAAGAAGCCTTCCACTGGCACCGAGCCTGCTCTCCAGATCTCCAATCTCTTCCCTAAAGCCGAGCCCCTGGTACTACTTTGTTTTTCATATGTTTCTGTATTTGATTTGATATATGGAGTAGTTTTATGTGACTATTTGATTTGTAATTAGGGTTATGACTTAGAAAATTATTTTTGTTTTTAGCACTTAACATGTAACTGGAAACTTACTGATTCCTTTCCAGAAGAAAGCGGTTTCGCAACCAAGGACAGAGGTTCTTGCCATGTTTACCTCTAAAAATAGTGAATGTTTAGTTTAGTGGCAATGACATGATAAAGTAATTACAATGGTGAAGACAAGGACATTTCAAAATGTCATTTGATACTGTCATCAGTGAAAAAGTAACACTTCTTTTGTAACATAAATTTATTGAGACGAAGGAGTAAGTTGGAACTTGAAAAAGAAAGACTGAAATTGGGAGATGTTTTGAAAAGCAAATTTTGATGAGCAACTCAAATGATACAGTTCAACATGCAACTGCGTTGAATGTTTGCATATACTAATTGGCTAGTTGCAGACCTGAATATGATAGCTTCACTTTAAACATTGCGCCAACTCTCCCTCTCTCGAATAGTTTCAACTCCACAAGCCTCTCTTATCTCTACCTCTCTCTCCCTCTAGAGCAGTTTCAACTCCATAGGCCTCTGCTTACTTGTCAGCTAATCTTCGATTATCACCCCCCTTACATTTTTTCCAAAAAATTAAAAAATCCAGCTTTGATGCGGGGTGCCTGAAGCCATTCAGATGTACAGAGAATCTCAAACTGAACATATTGAGAACAGTCACCTACAAGTTTCAAGTATTTATACCTAAACTGGTATTCAATGTTTTTTCTTTTAAAAATAGATTTGACGAACTCGTACATTCTAAAAGAGTGAGAGGTTAAGATTTATCACTGGTTTGCAGTGTAGCCCTGCATCTGGGAGTGGTGTTTTACTCTCGAATATGGAGACGAGCTGGAAGAGGCGCCTGTTAGAAAACTTAAACCTTCTCTACTTCTATTATCCTATTTGATGGTTATAAAGATTAATTATTTAACCTGCGTAAAACAAACAGAGCAAAAACCATTGCAATAATGTAAGAAGGATGACGGGAAAGGACCACAATATCATTGTCCAGAAAGTATAATTATCTAATGGATGCTACTTATAAAATAAATAAAGAAAGAAATTGATTATACAAATGGAATATGTTATTTTTTTTATCACATTATATTTTATCTTATTACTGACACAAAATTGACTGTCTTCTTTTTCCTTGGTCCATTTCGCTTTTCCATCCCATATTATGTCCTCTAATATGCTACTTGCATTTTTCATTCAGGATATGTGGGTTTATCTTTCTGAATATGAAAAGTTCAACGATTTCAGTAATGAAGGTGCACTTGTTTGGCATGAGACGAACATACCTTATGCAGTTTGGGGACCAGAGAGTACCAGGTCTCTTTCAATGAAGTATTATCCATCTGAGGTACCTTGCTCCAACTGCAGTAAAATTAGCCTTATTAACTTTGATTGCATAAGGAGTTGGAATTCTATAATATTTACATCTTGCTGTCTGATGTCTGAGAATGGTTTGTATGTTTTGGCACTTTACCCCATTTGTATTGCTTTGATGGATCATAACCTTGTTTATTTTGCACTAATGTGCAATAAATAAGATTTTGGTAATTTCTTACTCAAAATATATATTTTTAAATGACTTAAATACCCAAATTATATACGGAGTATTAGAGTTTTGACATCTGTAACTTTCTTATGGTCAGTTTGTATTTTTCTGCTAGCCTTCTGTGGTTTACACGTATTTTGCGTGGACCCCTATGGTTGACTTGACATAATACAGTAAGGGTTATCAAGTCATTTAGGGTTTTCATCTAAAATTAATGAACGGTTTAACTGTTGCACTTTAATCCATTATAATTGTAGCTTACATGCATATTTCTTTCCCATAGTCCTTTGTCAGCAATATAAATCGCAAGAGATAAATTGTGATGCTTCCTATAAAAATCCTAAGAATTTGATTAGTTGGTTTCTTCAGGAAAAAAAGTTGGAAAATTATGATTAGTTTGTTTTTCAGTACTAATCGTAAGCTGTATAATACAACTATGTGTACATAATAATTTCTAAATTCAGGCTTTGAAGCACAACGGGAGTCTATATGCTCATGTTTTCTTTGCACGATCTGGTTATCCAGTAGATCCCAAGGATCCTGAGTATCAATCTAATGCTGCCTTTGGAAGGACACAGCGTGAGATTTTATATCTGTTCTATTTTATTCTTTTTTTTTTCAAAAAATAATGTGTAAAATTAGGATTGGATTTACACCTCTTTCTCTGCAATTTCAGCTGTTGTGGCATACTTCCCAAAGTCTAAAGCAGACAAAAAAAGGAGCCTGTTGTCAAATTCGGATGGCACGGGTGAAGCTGCGCCTGAGGTTTGTTTATATGCTTTCTTTTTAAAATTTTCCGGGTTATATAATACTCCCATATTTCAGATTTCAAAAGCGTGTCGTACAGAATCTTATGCTTTCTTCTAATTAATAATGTTGCCAATATATCACAATAATATGCGTTATGACAATATATGGCAATGTGTGCATCTTTTTCCTCCTAGATCTTCCCTAAAAGTTTATGATCTCAGTAAAGATTATTTTGCTTCAGGTAGGTGAAGAAAGTGAAATTGATTCCAAGGATGAAGGCCCAGTGGAATGGATTTCATACTGGAAACCAAATATTACAATCAATCTAGTAGATGATTTCACAGTGTAAGTGAATATGGATACCTTCGACTCTCCTAGTATCAGAATCAAGTTATACAACAAAATTATTGTGGTTTACGTGTTTCCTGTTTGGAATGATATTACAGAAGATCCTTTGTTTCTACCACTGAGCTAACCCTCTACCTTGATCTGATCTATTTTTGAAACAAATAATCAAATATTTTGAAGTTGTTATGCTGTCATTTAGTTACAATTCAGTATTCATGGAAACTCGTTTTTGTTATGTGAATAAAATAGTCGTATAGTGTTTATATGTTGCTGGTTTTATCAAGATCAACTGATAATTGTGCTGCTTGTGCTGTGTGGCTTATCAACGTATTACTTTTTTCTTATTAATGAGATGTGTTGTGCCTAGCTAACTAACTCTTGACATTCTTTTGCAGATACTCCCACTATGCTGTACCACCAAATATTGCTCCTTGTATCCTTTTGAGTTTTCTAGTGCATTTCTCTATATTCTTATGCATTATTTTTTTAGCACCCTTTTGAGGTTGCAAAATATCTTTTTATTTTTTTATTGTTTAATATTTGCTAAAGAAATTTTAAAGCTTTTTAACTGTAGTCATTTGTAAGGTGTTGAGTTTCTTGACTTGAGTTTGCAGACTTGAATGTTGAA
This sequence comes from Pittosporum tobira, assembly GCA_032359685.1. Lineage (NCBI taxonomy): Eukaryota > Viridiplantae > Streptophyta > Magnoliopsida > Apiales > Pittosporaceae > Pittosporum > Pittosporum tobira. Next base: position 10,339 of record JAUMHB010038233.1, on the reverse strand, counting down.
CCTGGTACAGGGGGCTATTACCCAACCATTTTCTTCAACGAGTTTTGGTTACTTAGAGATAAGTTAATACCAATCAACGAGACACTGTCTGAGTTACCGTTTCATCTAGAGGTGGCCCCCATAAGCATGACCAAGTGGCAATTATTCCTTCAGATTGACCAGTCATTCCAGATTCACCGTAGTTATGGAAGCATGCTTGAAGGCGAGGCTGACGAACTTAAGGTATTACTGATTCTCAGCCCAAATTATTTTTTCCTCTTCCCTTTTACACTTCTAAAATTTTGATGGTTTTTGCAGAGGGTATTCTTGGAAGGAAATCCTTACCTTCTGATTATCACCATGGTTGTGTCATTACTTCATTCTGTGTTTGACTTCTTGGCATTCAAAAATGGTAAAAACTATAGCTTTATCTTCAATTTTTCTTGGTTTAATAAATACATAATTTATTAATTATATCAATTAAAATCCCCCTCTATGCAGATATTCAATTTTGGAACAAAAACAAGTCAATGGAAGGACTGTCTGCAAAATCAGTTATTGTGAGTTTTATTTGTCAGCTGATTGTGTTCCTATACCTACTCGACAATGACACTTCATGGATGATACTTGCAAGTACTGGGGTTGGTTGCTGCATTGAATTTTGGAAAATTGGGAAAGCCATGCACATCCAGGTATTACTTCTATTTGTACATTGTAGTTACTTGCAGATTCTAAGAGGAGTAATGTTTCATTATTGAGTTCTGATTATAAAAAAATAAAATAAAATTGATAAGTAACATAGTTAGAAGACTAAAGCATTCTGTAAGGCTACAGGAGACCTACAGGAGATGAGTAGTTATTTCAGTTATTTTGTAGCTTTTATTTCCCTGTTATTTCCTTAAAATAGCTGTACTATGACAGCTGTAGTATTTTGTCTGTTTTAGGTAGTTATAGAATAGTCTGCGGTGTAGTCTCTTACGGTGTCCTTCACCTAGTACTATATAAAGGACAGCCTGCTATTGTATTTGCTATCAGAAATTACCAATCAAAACCTGAGCACATATTATGTGTCTCCCTATCCCTATTTTGCATCTTTTTTTTTAAGTCTCCATTCTTTCTTTTCTTAGTCCCATACTCTGTCTTCTATATCTGAGTCCCAAATTCAGGTTCCTATTCAGTCACAAAATCAAAACTTCCAAGTGATATAATCTATTATTATTATGTTTCAGGTTGATAGATCTGGAACTATACCAAGGTTGAGGTTTCGTGACCGTGAATCGTATGCTGGAAGCAAGACAAAGGAGTATGATGATCTGGCAATGAAGTATTTGTCATATGTGCTCTTTCTTCTTGTTGCTTGCTCTTCGGTTTATTCTCTCAAGTATGAACGTCATAAGAATTGGTATTCTTGGATTCTCTCGTCACTTACAAGTTGCGTCTACATGTTTGGTAAGTAGTACCTAAATTCTTTTGTTTATTTCCTACTGCTTCTTATTACCTACATTATTATATTTAGGAGTATGTTTAATTATATTCGGGTAAAAGCTACTCCATTTGTTCTTATTGTTTGCGTTTTAACTATGGTTCAGGTTTTATTATGATGTGCCCTCAACTATTCATCAACTATAAGCTGAAGTCTGTTGCCCATCTACCATGGAGGCAGATGACGTACAAGTTTCTCAATACTATTATTGATGATCTCTTTGCTTTCGTCATAAAAATGCCACTACTTCATCGGCTTTCCGTCTTCCGTGATGGTGAGTTCTGATCAAATTTTATTCTTTAGTAAGAATGATAACATGCATCAAGTTCATGGTGCCTGGTCACTTATCTTGTTGAATTAATTCATGCAATAGCAGAGCAGTAGTTTTTATTTTTTATTTTATGATTGTGATAATTGAAAAATCTATAGCTTCGAGTGAATTAAAGATGTTTTTACTATTTTCTTCATGTTTTTATGTCATATGGCCTGACTCACTGGTATGTTGTTTTCTTTTGCCTTGCAGATGTTATATTTCTGATATATCTCTATCAGAGGTGGAAATATCCAGTTGACCGGAAACGTGTGAACGAGTTTGGTTTTGCTGGTGAGGATGTAGATCAGGCAGCTGGGAGTAGCACAGAGGTGACAACCGTGAACGAAGAGGATAAGAAAACTAACTGAGCACGATCTGTTTTAAATAATGAGATTTTACAGCACAACACTTGTAAAATTCAGTCAGATGTTCGTTTGCAGGGTTTTGTTTTAGTTTTGCTTTTCTGATCATCAATTAGTATTTATAGCATAAACATTTCCTCACAATGTTATAATGATTTTTGTCTCTTGCCACATAATCTGTGCTATGTGGGTGTGGACCCGGGTGGAAGTGGGAGGGGGAAGGAATTTCAAAAACTTGAATTAAGGCTATATTGTAGTTTTAACATCAAAAAAAGGGAAGGAAAAAAAAAATTGAAGGCCACCAGTGTAATTTTCAGAATCTCTTGGCTTTCACATTTAAAAATTCAAACTGTAAAATATCATTTAAAAATAATGGGATTCGACATTTCTTGTAATCGTGGTACATGCCTTGCCTCTTTTCTTAATGTGCCTTATCCTCAATTTTTAATTTCAAATATAACGAACAAAATTATAAATAATCACTTTTATTTATCAATAAAGAGATTGTTTTTCTTTTGTGAAATGGGATGAATTTACTTTTGATGATTTTATGCCAACGCTCAATCTGCTCCTACGGTAACAGTAAACACTGGTGCAAATAATTACCACCCGCAGACTACTTAAGAATAAATCCAATAAACGAAGTAGAAAGACGCAGATAATATAATTTAGCATGCTATAAAAGAAAATAATAAATCATCCATAAAAAGATAATATAATTTAGCATGCTATAAAAGAAAATAGTAATAATCAGTAACCCATAAAAACCATAATAAGAGACTTCATATAGCAGTGCATCACCAGCACGCAAAACTAGCCAGAAACGGCAAATTCATGAACCAGGTCTAGTTTTGGCATTTCCCATACATAACCTCAAATTTAGAGAGTACCTCTCCACAAGTTTCTAGAGGTGTATTTAAAGGAGTCAAAATGTGAGTCTAGCTTTCTCATTTTTTTGCCTCTCTTTTCCCTTTTTCTCAGAATCATATGGTGGAGCCTTGTGGTGGGGTGTACTTCTGCATCAGACGAGTCAACTCGGCATCAAAGTCCTTCTCCAGCTTGACCTCCTCCTCGTGATACCTCCTCTTCATCTCAGCCATCTTCTCCTCGTGATCCTTCAACATCTTGTCCCTCTCCTCCACAAAATCATCCATCTCCTTGTTCTGATCCTTGATGAATGTTGCCAGCTTTTCCACCCTATTTATATATTTCAATGGACCACCATAATAATAAAACAAAGGACATAATAAGTATTACATATTGGCTAAAATTGTAAAGCTTACAATATTGTATTCGTAAAAAACAATGTCTGCATATGCATTTTTACCTGCGCTGATGATCCTCAGTTGAAGAAGGATTTTCCAGAGACTGCTTCAGCTTGCCACGCTTCTCCTGCTGCAGCTTCTCAAAGTACTCTTCTTTCTCATTCCGAGCTTCATGGATGAGTTTGATTTGTTCCTTGAAGAACTCCTCTTGGTAGTCCATCTAAGCAAGAATACAAGGGGTTACACGAATATATCTGTCTCTCTCTATCTATACATACATACACACACACACACACACACACACACACACACCCACCCCCCCAACCCACCTATGAATACGAGGAAGAAACAAGGGAACATCTCCAACTGAGAGATGATGTGAACAACAATAATAATCAGGATGTGAAAAGCGTTTTTTGTTGGTTGGTTTAAAACTTCAAACCACATAATATAATGTTAACGCCAATTATGGAGGGCAAAAATTGTTTACGAGGCCAGAAAGCACTTAACTGCTTTATATCTTTTTTGTCCATTGCATATCATGCATGCTAAGTTTCAATTTTAGAAATTCTAAGGTTTGACATGCACGACCACAGCTATGAAAAATAATTATCAATCAAACTAATAGAAGAAGAACTGTACTATAAAAGATTGTAGAGCTTCAACTAAAACAAGTAACCCGCCTGTGAAAATATAGTTATCTCACTGATTTATGTATATTATTGACAGAATATGTACCCAAAAAAAGGAGGCTCAGACTTACTACCCAGTGAACAAACCAATAGTAAAACTGTGAAATCTAACGTACCTACAATATATAGATATCAACAATTACCTCTTCCTTGTTCTGCTCGTGATGTGTTTTGGTTCTCTGTCTCACAATGCGGTTCTCCTCCAATGTTTTTCGCAGCTTCTCACTCACAATACCAAATGACTCTTCAATAGCTTTTGAATGCTTTTTCTCTTTCGCTACTTTGTTCTTCAACCAAATGAGTTGCTGATTATCCTCGCTCATCTGCTTCATTTGGCTTACCACCATCTCTTCATAGGATTGCATCTCATACTTCAGTTTTGACTTGCCTAACCAATCATAAAGCACACCCATCATATTAGTTAAGGGAAAAAGAAAAAGAGAAGGGTTAACTGCAATTAATATCTATCACCAACAGTTAAGGGAGAGTGAGAAAAGAGAAAACCTTGGGCATGCTTGTTGAACATATCCAAGTCTCCTCTATCTGCCATGTAACCATATAGCTGGCGCTGGCCCCCAGGATAGAATGGCACTCGATGACGATCCCAACCTTCTCTATCCGTTCCCTGGTCCTCGAAGTGTTTACTCAGACGCTCCGCCTCCAGATATCCCACAGCAGTCGCCTCAAAGATTAGGATGCTCATCCCCCGGTGACCTTGTGGGCCATAGGAGTGACGAGCCTTCACTGCTGCATACGAGTGAAAGTATTCGAGGAGCTCCGAATTGCCCATTCCAACCCACTGAAAATAAGGCAACAAACAAATCAATCATGCTCAGGGGGGCACAGTTCTTTCATAAAAGAATTTAAAAGTAATTGAACTTGACAGTATGAAAAGAGATTGTACCATGTCATTGTCATCTTTTTCTAGCTGTGTGTTCATGACAATCACCATTGGTGGCCAAACGATTTCCTTATCCTTAACAGCTTTTTGACTGAGCCCTCTCCATTTCCGGAAGGCTTCTCCAGCAGGAAAGACAGAAGTACCCCTCCTTCGCAACTCTTCATCCAAAAGTTCAGCAAGTTCCCTATGAAGTTTCACCCTCGTTGATCCTTTAGTCTTTGCGTGAGTCATAAGTGGCTGCAGGCCACGATACCAATCGATCGCACCAGGACCATTTTGGCATGCTGCACAATGCCATTGCCTAGCTGGCTCATTCATCTCCTCCAACGTCAAACTATCCAAAATTTCAAAGAATTCCTTGAACCACTTGCTCTTCTTCCGGGTCTCATGGCTCTTTTGGCTTTCATCTGAATCATATTCATCATCAGAGTCATCAGGATCATCACTCTGCTCTTCATCATCGTCCTCCACATCAGCGACTGTATCATTGTTAGCATTGAAAGGAGGTGGACCACCTGACATATTCTCCTGTTTGACTGTCCCAGCATGAGCGGACTGGGTCAAAGGGGATCTACCACGCCAGGCCCACCCTTGCTCAAGGGGAGGAGGAATAACAGCTGGTTGGGAACTGTTATTGGATGGCTGGAACCTGCCATTTCCTCTGCCAGCAGGCCTTGCTGCTGGTGCTGCCAAGGGATTGGCAGGACCCCTTCCTGATCCACCACCATTGTTTCGGAAAGGAGGTCTCTGCACATTTGGATGGCCCCATGCCGTGGGATTAGGATTCTGAGACCCCCACGATTTTCCTGCACCGCTACTGGATCTGTTCTTATGCTTCCTTGCAACCTCCCAGCCATCATCATCCTGCGCAGGATCCAGGCCCATGTCTGACATCCCATGAGTTAATTGATTAACGTCTGGTTCAGTAACCTCCCCAACACTTTTGCCCTTGGATGATGCTTCACCAGACACATTACCTACTCCCTTCCCAATAGATCCACCTCTTCTTGAGCTCATCTTCGTACAGAATCACTGGTTCAACCAAAATTATCCTTTTAGTACCACAAGAAATAGTTAACCACTTTATAAAAAGTAATAAATACCTTTAAAAAAATGAGGCAGAGGACTTCAATGTCATCAGTATTAAATATCACAGGTCATGTGTCCTCACTGATGACACTCATAAACTTACAGAAGATGTATACAATGATTTTCATAGCATTAATCTGAAGAGAATGTTGAAACAGTCGACCAACTGTTTTAATAAACGAAGTTCATCCATTATAATTAGATATAAAATCAGGACTAAAGAACAAATGAAGTCAGATAATGAAAGCATGTCATGCCAAGTGAAAATTCAGATATCCTTTAGTGCAATTACAACAACATTTTATGTTAACAAGCCAATCTCTAAACAGTCCAACATGGAGCAATTTAACAACTACAGACACACGGTCAGCAAAAAATGAGATCTTCTACTAGAGTCAGTGAGATGTGGAAAACAAGTATATACAATGAATGTCACACATATTCATTAAAAGCATGATAAAAGGTACAGGTGATCCCAAAAAAAATGCAACATATCCAAATTAGGCAAAATGTGCAAGACAGGAATAAGATATGGGTCACAAACATTGACAAGAGCTGGATCACAAAATAAGATGACAACATTTTAGCCTAAAACCTGTTAGGCTATTGCATATTTATTCTGTACTAATAAAGTATACTTAAACCTTAATCTTCAAGTCCAACAAAAAAAATCAAAGAGAAGTATTACTCAGAAGATCGATTTACAATCAAAAATAAAAAGAACAAAGTAAACTTCATGGACCCAAAATCAATTGTGAGAAGCGAGTACTATCGCGCATGTTCTTCGCTTGGATTGATGGGAGCATAATGAAAATATGATAGAAATGAATAATCCCACAAAATAGAGATCAGAGTACAAAAATGTAAGAGAACAACATATCATCTAAAATATCAAAGATGAGTGCAAGTAATTAGATAATACTCAGAATATGAGAATTTTCGAAGGTCATACTGATTAAATGGAAGTTTCTGCAATAGAGAGTAGTCCTATGATGTCCAATTCTTCTTAGTTTCTTCTCAGTCACTTATGTTGCAAGGAGTTTTTCAATTAAAGATAATTAAAAATAAAACCGCAAACAGTATAGTAAACCTTGTTAAAGAAGTTACATCAACAATAACTGAGCCCAAAATCCTTGATGACATGCTGATATATTAGTCATATTTCAAGAGGTAAAAAGCCAATGATCTACATCAATTTATAGTATTGATTCTTACAGTAACTGATTTTGCTCTGACCACAGATAGCACATTGGATAGTAGCTTTCGAAAGTGAATCAAAACATCACCAAGGCAAATACACATATCAACAAAAAGGTAACAAGATCCTATAACAATTCTAGTACAAACATTATTAAAGAGCTTGAAAATCTAGAAAACAAACGAGAACTGAGAACCCAGCATTTTCAATTGATAGCACAAAAAACCAGAGCTATGAAAGATACAGCCAATCTACAAAAATAGTCAGATATGACTTGCTAACCTTGACAAGGTATATTAGAAGGTAACATTTTAAATAATTTTAACATAAATAGTGAAAAGGGGCATGCACTTGCAGAATTAGGAGGTATACCCCCTACATCAATCATTGTACATTAAAATTTTAATATTCAATGAGTGCGCTGGGGGTGTACCTCCTAATGCACTTAAGCGTACACAACTCCCACAAGCTAATAATGACAAATATAACATGCCAATATTTGACAATAATGAGATAAATGAAGGGGATACTACAAATACATCACATACCCCCAATACAAACACATATCTGACAATATAAGGTTTGACATATAGAGATTCAGAGACATCTGACTAATATTTGAGAATAATTACAGAAATGAAGGACGAATCACATATAGCTCACATATTTTGAAACCATCAAACATTAGTACAAACAAATGATCTAAGGGCTCGGTATATACATATTCACATATGTCTAAACAAATACACAAATACAAACACACAGCAAACAATCTCCAGGGTTTACAAAACCCTAGAACAGGATAAAATGGTAAATAAAAAATCAAATAAACAAAATACTCCCTATATCGAGAGTAGATTATGATGTTACCTGCAAAATATATAAACAGTAAATTTGTAAAATTAACACAATACTGCAAACATATTATACAACTCAAAACCCTAACATCGACAGAAACAATTTGCAATGTATGTGCTTATATTAGTGAAATTGGCTGGTACAAACATACATACATACCAAATGGACAGCAAAAAGGGGGAAACGTTGATATCGGAGCAAACCAAGAATACCTTATGATCGGAGCCAGGAAGTGATGGCAAATAGAAAGATCGAACGGAGAACTTGAGTTGTGAGAAATGAAATGGCCGGAGATTGTTAACCGGTGCCGGTGGTTTCAGAGAGAGTGAGCAGTGAGAAATGGATGAGTACGAAGAAGCAGGTGGACGGGTGCCCCAATTTATATTGTGTTAGAATCCGCTGGGTAAAAACAGTGAGCGGATTCCAAATGGTTATTCAATTGGGTTAATTATGACAGTAAATTCGTGGTTCGTGCTACTTGCTCACCCCTCAATTAATCTTTTTAAATTAGAGGATAATAATGGATACAAGGACAAAATATATTGATTAGGTATTGTTTGAGAGTGTTTTGTGTTGTATTGTGATATAGTTAAGTATTTTGAAAAATAAAATAGAAAATATTTGATTAGATAAAGATAAAAGTACTTTTGAGAAATAAAAATTATTTATTTAATTTTTATATTAAATAATTTAAGATAAACTTTTAATTTTTTGTTCCAACGCACTTTAAAAGTAAAAAATTTCAACTTCTACTAAAAGCACTTTGGAGTGTAAATATCTATAATCTAAAAGTATTTTTAGATGATAACTAAACAGCAAAACAATTTAAATTTAAGTTTAAAAATACTTTTAAACTAACGCAACATACTTTCAAATAGGCTCTAAATTGATATCACGTAAGTAAAACTAAATAATTCAAAATTGGTTTGAGATAATTCAATTAAAAAATATGATTCGAATTTGATTTAAAATATTAACAAGTAGAATATGAGTATATTTTTAAATTCGATTAATTACTCATATTTTATCAAATTATATTATTTTTATAAATATTTGATATTATTTGTTCAAAAAATTCAAACTATTTGGACTTAATTCCAATTTGTTAGTAGTTAAATGACACATACACAAATTTTGTTTCAAGCTCGATAAATTATACGAGTAGAATTTTAGCATGTTAATACTTGATTCAACTTGTTTACATCCCTAATCATTACATAATATGTCTAAAATAAAAATAAAAAAAAAATTAAAAAATTAGAAATATATTTATATTTTAATATAATAAAATATTACAATATTCTTAATTTATTACTCTTTTATACTAAAAAGAATGATCAACTTTTTTGATAATATGGACTGTAAAACATTTTAAAACGCATTTGCACATTGTATATCTATTATATTTTTAATAGTAATAGAAAATATAAAATACAAATATGTTAAAATTAAGAGCCAAATAAATTTTTATTTTGTTTTAAATTGTTAGACCAAAATAAATTTTAGAATACATATTTAATTCAAATTCGATTATTTTTTCGTATGTCACCTCTCCTATACTATATCTCCCAAAGATATTTCTAAGATCATCTAAAACTTATCAAATCATTTCTCAATATGTAATATTTGTGTGTAATTTTTAGAAGTTTTTTTTAATTTTATAGACATAATTTTTCTAAGCAAAATTCGTTAAGAAATGTCCAAAAATGAATATATACAAACACCCACATATATAATCTATACATAGTTATTTGTAGCGATTTTTTACTCAAATAGCTAAATAGCTTTTAACATTTAAATTTTTAAAAATCACTCTTATATTTTAGAACGGTGTGAGTATAACATATAAAAGTGATTTTTAACATATTTTAAAATCCGTACAAAAAAAACAATCAAAAAAATATATTCATTATTTTCAACATAAAAAAATATTTATACCATCTCAATTTTTTTTGAAAAATATTTTTGTTTTAAAAAATTACAATCGAATATCTGTTTTTAAAAAACCGTTATTTTTCTAAGAATATCTGTAAGAACCCAATATTTTAACATTATTTATCTTTATGAATATGATATTTTGGGGTGCTAAATAAAATTAATGGTTTCCGACAAAAAGAATGTTAACGTTAAAGTTAGGCAATATTTATTCCCGTACGGAGCGCCGCAAAGTATTTGTGGACCCCACAACCGAAAACGTGT
>JAUMHB010038222.1:0-19402 GCA_032359685.1 Pittosporum tobira | reverse complement strand
ATAATAATAATAATAATAATAATAATAATAATAATAATAATAATAATAATAATAATAATAATAATAATAGTAATAAAAGAATCAAAATAAATTCGGTCAAATAACAGTTGATCAAGTCAACCATTGACCGGTTGACTTGGTCAACATCGTCTTCCCCGACTCCGTTTAGCAGAAGGCCATCTGCCGGCCGGGTGGAAATGGTACGGGCACGGCATGCCTCTTTACGCACACATACAGGCATGGAAAACAATAGGGATTGCAGATTTATGACGTTTGGATTAAGGAATGGCTCAAATCTTGCAAGATTTCGTCACTTTGTCTTTGTCTTCTCCAGCCACGGCTTGGCAGCCATGGTCGGCGATGAGCTTTTCCGGCCAAGCTTAAATCTTACAAATTTGGACTCAAAAATTGATTTTAAAGTATGGGGATGCTCAGAACAACCTAGGGGATCCATCTAAATGCTCAAAACAATCCGAGATGCACTGTGTAGCATAGATCAATCAATCTTTTAACAGAAATCTAAGGTTTCTGAAATCGACCTCCACCTTGCCTGACACTGCTCAAGTCGATCGATTTAAAGCATAAAAATATTCTAATGGATCCCCTAAACTTATATGTATAGTTAATTAAACAAAAACAACAACAAATTGAAGAATCCAAATTTCATACCAAGAACAGAGAAAAAGTTTTCTGCATATTTTTTTGTTCGGCTTAATTGTGACTTCAGGGTTCAATTGCACTGTACTTTATGGACGATTTACAACATCTAACAACACCAATCGATGCAAAAAAACGATCGATCACGGTTTTGGCAAAATTCAAAACTGTAGAAGTTTGGGGGAAAAACGAAAAAGGAGAAAAAGAAAAGGGGGAAAAAGAAAAAAAAAAAAGAGAATGGGACAATGGGAAAAGACAAAAATTCTGGGGACGTGCATCAGTGGGACCCACTTGGTCAACTTGGCTGGGAAATTCAAATTTCAAATTGCGGTTTCGCCTCGATTCGCGTATCGATTAATTTATTAATTAAATAATTAATTAAAAAGTCAAAAATCACAAAATACAATATTATACTCTGTTCCTACGTTTTGCACGCTGCGATTCCAATGATGCTATCCGTTTTTCTAAACGACGTTTCGATCAAAAAATCAACCCGGGACAAAATTAAATCAAAAATCCGACGACGTTTCGATTCACTATTTTTTCTCGTTGATTCCAAATCTTTGGTCATTTTATGATTTTGAATACTTTTTAATTTTTTGGTCAAAATAACCAAAATGCCACCGGGGCATAACTTTTGCCAAAATGCCCTTGAGCATAACATTTGTCAAAATGACCAAAATGCCCTTGAGCATAACATTTGTTAAAATGGTCAAAATACCCTTGAGCATAATATTTTTATTTTAATTCAATTTCCTGAAACATAACTATGCATAAAAATAATTTTCATTAATAGGAAAAAAAATTTATTTCAATAAATATTCGTTCACAAAATCGAGGTCTCACATACTCCATCCATACAAAAATTAGAAATACTTTAAAAAAAAGAACTTTTAAAAATAGATGTGGGATTATAAAAATAGTGTTTTCATTGTACAATTTCATTTACTAATGATAAATTAGAATTATCATAGTGTTTTATGCTATTAAAGTAATAACATATCAATTGTTTTGGAACAAACCAAATAAAAATAACAATATTTAACTTTAAAAATGAGGTAGTAAGAAATAAACAGCTCAATAAGAGTCTAACAAACATGCCTTCGTAATATATTGCATAGTAGAAAAATAGTACATAAGGAAAGAAAACATACTTCTGCAACAATTAACGAAATATAGGACCATAGACGATATATTGCAGAAAGGGCATTGATTAGAATATCAAAAAATTGTTATCGATTATTTGATGATGCAATGCAATAAAGAAGGCTAAACAAATCCTCTGCCATAAAAACGGTAGCTCTGCAATCCTAAGATTGCCAGACACCAGTCTCAATTACAAAAAATAAAACTCTAGTGTTTGAATCTACGTCGTATATCTGTCTTCTCAACAGCCAAACAGAACTTATTCCATAAGAAAAATTTCGGAATTGAAGTTAGTGATGATGATCATCTCCATGGCCGTCAGGAGGTCCTCCGGGGCCAACCACTTCAAGCTGTAAAACCATACAACAAACTCAGAACAATTTCTTTTAACCAAATTTACTATATTCTACTGTACAATAGGAAAGACTTGTAGATGGGCCTTGATAACGGGAAAAGGCTTTTCTTTAAAGTTCTCACCTTGAAATATTGGGAACAAACTGGGCACTCGTGAGGCTTTCCCTTCTCCAGCCAAAACCACACAACATCATGCTCATCTTCTGAAAAATTGAAGTAAATCACATGTTAGTATTACATGTAAAAAAAGAAAAAAAGAAAAAAATTGGTTTGCTGTAAGAAGAGTGATAATGACCTCCATCGACACCAGGACATCCGACTATTCTTTTGTCATAAACAGACTTAACTATAGCAGGTGCTTCCTACAAACAGAGAGAAGATCACCAGAACTATATGAAGGATTTAATATAGAAAATATTTAAAAGAACAAAATTAGCTCTACAAATGCGTTACGCAGATGATAATTAACATTAGAAGTAATTAACCACCAGCATACCATTACACTCAAAACAAACATTATCACATAACTAAAAAATTGTAAACTTTAACATGATAGTACACTTCATATGAATTTAGCTGAAAACAAATTACAGAGATCATATGAATAGTAAAAACCACAAGCATTAAAGATTCATTACTCCGTTTGTTTTCTTTTTTCCTTTTCACATCCTATGAACTCCACCTATCGAATAAATGCTGTAAGAATGTCTAAACCCCAGCAAGGAAAACACAGCATATTAGTTTATCTTAAAAAGGGGAAAAATTACACAACACGAAATTCAGATTAAAATCCACATACTCAGCAGAAGATATGCAACTTTGAAGACCTAGGGAAAAAACTATGATAATATATCCGCCACAAACTTTGTCATTTCAATGACATGGTCATGATGGGCGGTGGATGCGCTAGTATGTAAAAACAGGGGTTGCATCTCCACAAAGTGTGCATTTATTTATAACAATCCCGAGTATTCAAGATATCTTGAAATATGAATGTCGCACACATTTAGCTAATCAGAGTCACGTGTTTTGAGGGACAAAGTGGGGCTGATGTGGCTTATCCCTCTAGTATGAGTTGTTCCAACTTTCAACATTCCACCTATAGACCATCCTTCTAGTAAGAGTTGTTTCTATTTTTTTATCAAAAACAAAAAAAAAAAATAAACAAACTTACCCCAGTAAAAGCTCAAAGCCATAGGGCTGAGCTTGAACATAATTATCAGAAGCCCAAACATGCCAGGCTTGGACGCGAACCCAAAAATTCTAAATAGGGCTCAGCTTGGGCACCCCTACACCCAGCTCATCAATCCCAAGAGGCCTAGTGGGAGTTAATGGTAGTCGTCAACAATTCATCACAAGCAATTAGCATTGTCACGATGTACTCTTATGTAGACAGTTTCTTGCATCACATTTACCTATTTAGTTATTTATTTATACCGAACAAAGTGGGAACATAACTGCATAATTTGTGCTATTAGAGCCAAAAAGGTCATTTTCTAACCTTGGTACCAAAAGATCCTTCTGGGAAATTGATGTCCAGAATGTTGCGTCCCTATAAATCAAAGAAATGATACTAATATCAAAAAGAAACATATACATATGTGTGTGCATGTGTCACAAAATATAAATTTCACAAGGCAGAAAACCTGAAGTTCAGCCTCAAGTTCTTCTCGTTCGTGTCCAGTAGCAATTGGCATAACATCTTCAATTCTTTTCTTCCCTTGTGATAGTATATCTGCGCTTATTCAACACACATACACACATTTAATTCTTCCTATGTCCTATAAAAACTGTCTTAGGTTGACTTTTGAAGTCAAATTGACCATTTTTAGAATCAAAATTTATACTTTTCTTTACAAATCTAGGTGGGGGAGACTATAATCATAAGAAACTAGATTGAATTTACTATTGACTCCACTCCAATGCATGTAAGTTTGAAAATGTAAATAATATATGCTTGATTATTAGTTTTTTAAATGGTTACTTTGGCCTGAAAATTCAAACTATGGCAGTTTTTGTGGGACAGAAGGAGTGCTAAAATATGTTCTCTAGAACCATCTCCCTATACGGCACAAGAAGGTTAATCCCTCAATTCCACAAAATGAGTCTCATTTCTCAAAAACTTTTGTCCCGTAAAAAGATTACAATTTTGATTGCTGGTATTGTAATACTGACACAAAGTTCTCATTTTGCGGAATAAATGGAGTATATTTCTAATTTAAAAGATACATACGCACTCTTTATGTATTCCATCCATATGCATACATAATTCTCCCTCCGTCTAATTCCAAATGTGATAGTTTGACATTTCTTGTCAACACTTCTATGGTAAACTGATTAATATTAAAATCATTAACAATGCATTTGTATTTAGATTGGGAATTAATGGTAATTACGTAGTTTAGGATTAACATAATATGACACCTATATTCACAACAAATACTGATATACATTAAATACAAAAACGGATAGTTGTAGGGATGAAAACGAGTCGAATCAAGTCGAGTATGACTTGCTCAGATTACTCGTATAATTTATCAAGTTTGAAATAAAGCCTGTGTATAGCTCGTTTAACTATCGAGCCGAGCACGAATATGAATCGAGCCCGAATAGTTTGAAGTAATTTAATATGATTCGAGTAAATTAATCGAACTTTAACGTATGCTCGTATTCTACTCGTTACTATTTCGAATCGAGCCCGAATCGTCGTTAATATTTTCAATCGAGCCCGAAATCAAACTTTTTCAGAGCGATCCAACCGAACCGTTTGGTTCTCAGCCTTAGATAGTTGGCCAAAAAAGTCAAATTATAATGCTTAAAATCGGAGAGTAATTACAGAAACTTACAAAAGTTAGATCTAATGATAACTTGAGCACACCTTCCATTACGAAATCGGAATTAATAGTAAACAAATATCAACTGACATATGAAAAAGAAATGAAATTTACCGGAGGCTGGAGAGAAGGGAGGAGGGGTCTGCTTAGTAAGGGATGATGCTGAAGAAACAGAGGTGAGGAATCGAGTGGTGATACGGCCGGAAACGACGCCGGATCGACCAGGAGATAGTCGGCGCCATAGAGCTAGGGTTTGTAAATTGTCTGAAACAACTCTTCTCCACATTCTGATACTGTGTATGTATACGTGTATACGTATATGTGTATGTCTCTGTTTATATTCTTCTCGCAGGGAGAAATGTGTAGTCGTTTATATGGGTGATTTGGTGGTTGATAGTGCAGAATATTCTTGCTGCAAATACTCCCATCTTCTTGTTTTTGTTGTCGTACACAAAAAGTCGTATTTTTAAAATTATAGTACAAAATTTTAAATTTAAAAAAAAAAAAATTGTAATGATAATATTATACCATTATTAATAAATCAAATATTTACTAATTTAAACATAATTATAAAATAAAACAAATAGCTCATTTGATAACAGTTTTGATTTTACTTCTCTTGTTCAGATTTTTCTAAAATAAGTTATATATATATTATTTTTATTTTTATTTTTATTTTTATTTTTTTTGCAGATGTTTTTATTTTTAAGTCCAAAGCTCTAAGCGTTTGTTTGTTTTCGAAATTCGACAACAAAGTGACTTCTTTTTTCTTCTCTCACTTTCTCTATCTGAATTTCGCTCTTTCTTTAACTTTTGCTCCCTCTGTCAAATTTCAAAATTTTTATTTTTTTCTTTATAAATTTTTAGTATATTATTATTATTATTCATGCTAATTAAGAGGTTATATGAAAATTAGATAACCCAATTAAAATTCAAAACTCGTATCAACGCTTTTGTCTTTAACTTTCAAGGAAGAATAAATAAATATGGGTCTAAACGAGTGTGTGTATAAACTTTTATTAATTCCGAAACAACGAAAATCTGACAACGTAACCGAACCATGTTTAGATAAAAGGGCCTTGCACCTCGTTTGTTTGTAAGTTTTTAAAATTTAAATATGTATATATATATATAAAAATTAAATGAAATTATAATTTTATTTAAAAGTTATATATTTGTTTTTTTTAAGTTAAAAAAATTAATAGAAACTAAAGAAAATATCGGTAAATCTGATTACTAAATAAATGAAAAAATAATTTTATACAGACATTACATACGAGAGATTCAAACTTTAAATGTGAGATGCTTAATTATTTTTTTGATTGAAATTTTTTGTCAATTTCTTTAAACTTATTTCTGAAGTATAAAATGTTCCATTTGTTTCGGAATAGCTTATGGCAAATGGACTTATGCTTCCTCGATAAATGTACTAATGGATTCAGGCCATGGATTTCGATGCATGAGATCTTGTATCACTTAGCGAGACCCTATCAATTAATACTTTTTGTTTGAGAAAAAAGAGTAAAATATAAAAAAATATGTAAATTAAGAAATTTAATTTTTTTATGAGATAATATACTTATTCTATAATATTATTCTTACAATTGGATCATACAAAGAGAGAGTGGACCGTATATATATAAATAGAGAGATAAAGAGTATTGATGTGATGTATATATATAAAGAGAGATAAAGAGTATTGATGTGATATAAAGAGATGGCAAAGAAATAATTATAAACTAAAATTAATAGTCTAAATTATTCATTTTGGAACATTGAAAATGATATGGAATACCTAAGCGCATTTTTTTTAGGATGGAGTATTACACAGAAGAAATAAATTCTAAACACTACTAAAATTAAATCCACTCATCTGTGTAACAATTTATGTTTTGGGGTTCACATATTTGTTGTTATAATTGAAATTGAGAAGAATATTTTTAATTAAAAAAAAATACCGATCTTGCGAAAAAAATAAAAAGCTTGTCCCTTATTCCTACATAACCTGATCAATTTGTAACAAGCTACACCAAATAAAAAGTGTAGAACAATTAATTCCTAAAGGCCACCATTACGTCTTATCACTAAGAATTTTTAGGATTCAAATTTTAACCATTTTAATATATTTTCTTAGGTTCCCTCACTAATTTACAATTATTTTTTTTTAATAAACTCGTAAATAAAAATGGTATATACATTTGTTTCCATATCTTTCTTTCCCTCTTACATTTAAAATTTAGGAGCTTGGTGTCCATGTAATCTGGGGGTCATGGGTAAACAAAATTAAGCTTTTGGATCCGATAACTTTTTTTGGTTAATTCCCCACAAAATACACCCGCACATCTCGATTCCCTGCAACATTTGTTTGACTTTCCTGACAAAATATGCACATATCCTTGAACCCCTTTGAACAAATTTAACCATAAAATAGTGAAGAAAATAGATTAGCGAGTGATATTATGAAATTCTAAACCAGAATATCAAGTCATTTTGTATGAACTAAAAAGAGATCAGAACAAATTCTTTTTTGAAGTGAGACTTTCTTCTTGAAATCAAGGGAAAAATAAGAAAGCAAATTCCATAATATTTATACTCCATAAAACAGAAACATCCAAATCCAAATTATCAGTCGAAACATGTTGTCAAGAGTATCAACACAACACTCATATCCAAATTATCAGTCGAAACATCCATCATTCAACACACGCCATTAAACACACCAACAACCTACAGTTCAGCCTTTCTACTCCATGGTAGAATAAAAAGATGATTTAAATTCCTCTTGGAAAACAAAACCTTCAAGACAGACAATCGTGTCCCCTCTTTACCTCTGGCCCGAGTCAGGAGAACCATCTCCATAAGAGACTAGACCCTTCTTGCCAGGTGGGCTTTCAGAAGATGACCTTGATTTTTCTCTGCTAGAAGCCTGCTTTGGTGATGGTGATTGTGACCGCGAAGACCTGGACCCAGATGGGCTCCTGCTCAGAGAAGGTGACCTCCGCCTGTCAACACGAGAGGACCTACGGTACCTAGATGTCTCCACAGGAGTTGGGCTGCGACTATAACGCCTCTTCCGGTAGCGTATTGGGCTCCGTGATGCAATTGGACTCCGGGTCCTGCTTCTTCTGCCTCTGTATCTGTAAGCAAGAGTTTCAAAGTTTAAACTTTTTATCACAATAACTCCCTCCACTCCACAAAGAAAGCAAATCACATACCTTGTAGGTGTTCTTTCTCTCAGTGGAGACCTGTGATGCCTGGGAGACCTCCTATAACTTGCATACCTAGCCATCAAAGAAAACGTAAGAAATATTAGCAGGAGAATACCATTCCCTTTGGGAGTGTTATTATTTTTGTTATTAAACTCAAAATGAATGAGATTGCAGAGAAGCATTCTTCAGACAATGACAACACAATAAGCATAACCCTTGTTTACCTGTCACGGTCACGGTCACTTCTGCCACCATAACGATATGACCTAACAGGAGAACGATCTGGAGAATGATATCTACGTGCATAAGAGTATCTCTGACTGAAACCCCTTCCTCGTCGGACACGCTTTGATGAACCTTCTGGTGAGAGACTTCTTGAATTGCTACGTGCCCTACGTCCTGCACCTACTGGGTTCCTCGAATAACTGCGACGATTATTCCTGATGGATGTTCTAATTGGACTTCGGCTTACACTTCTCCTAGACGGGACCCTACCTGAGCTTCTGCTAATGCTTCTTCGAGATGATCTAACAGGGCTTCTGCTTACCGATTTTCTTGATGACTTTCTGGATGAGGTTCTCGGAGGGCTCCGGCTAATGCTCCTTGGAGGTGGGGAAGACGTAGGGCTCCTTGAAATGCTTCGCCTAGATCTGACCCGCACTGGGATTGGACTTGGGCTTCCGTTCTTGGGACTTAAAGGGCTTCTGGTAACACTTCTAGCGGCCGGGCTTCTGCTGCTTGCACTCCTAGCAGGGCTTCTTGTGACGCTCCAATTTCTCCGAGAAGGCCTGATAGGACTTCCGCCAACATCTGGGCTTCTGCTCAAACTCCTTCTGGGACTAATACTCATACTCTTACTCAAGGGCCTTCTAGGACTAATGCTTCGGCTCCTGCTAACCAACTTCTAATAAATACCATATCTAGAAGATCATGCAAAGTATAAATAATTAACTGAGGTTTGACAAGAATGTGAGCTAAACCTGGATTTGCCTGGGTGGTCGTCTACTACATCAGGTTGGTTTTCTGCACTCTTTTCTGATCTATTTGCCACTTCGATCCCATTGTTCTGCCGCTCTCCATTTTCCTTTGGGTATTCACCTTCCTCGCTTTCAACCATATCAGCAGCAGCCCCCTTCTTCTGGGAAACAGGATCTTCATGCTCCATCACAGGAGAATGACTTCCAGCTATAGAAGTTAACAAAAACAAATGCATGTTATATTAAATGAACACCCCATCATAATAAAAAAATAGGGTACAAAGAAAATATTATCATAAAAAAGAATGAACATAATAATTTAAATAGTAAAATGAGAGCATATCTACTACCAGATATAAAATATCTACAAAAAAATGTTATTGCCTTATTCCACTTGTCAAAATCAAACATGGCAATTTTTAGACAATGGAAGTTATAAAATTTTGATCATAAAGATGTGCAGATTGAGAAAATAGATCGCCATTGTTCTGTGTATTTTATATTGACCTTTGGTAAACCTTAATATGCAGATGGCTCATCTTTTTCAAAATCAACATGTAACATTATCCATCCGTCCCACAAGTTTTACATTCCTTTTGGGGATGTCCCATAACTTCTGAAAGATTTCTATTTTTTGAAAGTTAGATTGAAAGTAGTGACTAAGTTACATATAATGGTACAACATGATTGACACTTTCGAGTACTAATGGTCACGATTATTGTAACCAAGTTCAAATGTATTCACTTCTTGACCTTGGACAAGTCAAAATTCAGATTCTGGCCCACTTTTCAGATTTTGTACATGGGTATTTGGATATTTGGCCAGGGGTCAGCTTAATTCAATAAGCAAGTAACACTTCCACAAAAGAGAGCAATAAACTCGTGCATACCAATTATTTGAGCAGGATTTTTATGCTTCCGATCCAGTATACCAACATCGCCATTATCATTCTTGAAGCCGCTTTCACTTTTACTCTGAGTCTCACTATCAGTGTCTAATGCCCTACACGAATAAAACATAAATGGAATAAAATCAGGACCTCATGTAGAAGAGCAATAGAATGTAACATGCCTAGAATTTATAAATTTGGAAATGTACACGATCAAAGTTATAAGGTACTTGCCTTTTTGCTTTCCGCTTTGATCTCTTCTCTCGCCTCCTGCGCTTTTTCTCGCGCTTTCGATCCCTCCTTTTTGCTCGCTTATATCGGTCTCTCTTGTAAGAAGATCTCTTTCTCTTTTTACGCCTATCATCACTTGATGAGCTGATGTCAGATGATGACGAGGATACATCCGAGTCTGACTCACTGTCGGAATCAGATGATTCCAAGTCAGCATCCAAGGAGCTATCTGATTCAGATGTATAATAATACTTTCTTCTCCTCTTTCTTCTATCTTTTGAAGATTTCTTATGCTTCCTCTTATGGCGTAGTTCATGACTGTTACTCTCGGAAGAAGCATCCTTCCCATTTTTCAATTTACTCGCTCTCTTTTTGTCTGCAAACAAAGACAAAATCATAGATACGAATCTCTGAATACATGTGCACGTATAGATAGATATACATACACAAAGCAACAAAGCAAATCTACAATTCAACATACCAGAACTCTGAATCTCATTCAAATGATCACCACAATTGATGATCTTT
Organism: Pittosporum tobira; assembly: GCA_032359685.1. NCBI lineage: Eukaryota > Viridiplantae > Streptophyta > Magnoliopsida > Apiales > Pittosporaceae > Pittosporum > Pittosporum tobira. The sequence goes on along the minus strand of JAUMHB010038222.1, from coordinate 8,576 downwards.
ACAGTAGCAGTTGGATTATCTTCTTCATTGGCAACAGTTTCCATCTTTTTCAAAACTTCATGTCCTTCAACAAGTTTCCCAAACACGATATGTTTCCTGTTGTGAGTATGCCATGGTAAATATTAATGAGATTAACAAAAAATGAATTTAGGGTGCAACAACTACCAAAACTCCTATGTTATCAAACTCATAACCAGTTCAACTAGCATCAATAGAAGTAAATAAGAAGACAAACATACCTATCCAAATGATGGTTGGCTCTGAAGGTTATATTGAATAAGGAGCCACGTGTATCACGATCCGCAATTGCCATTGAAAGAAGTCCGGGCTCGTCATGTTTGAGTTTGGATGATTCATCTGCAATTTTTGGCAACTACACGTTAAATCCACATACCGAATAAAAAGCTCCAAAAATACACAAAACAAACTGCAATTGAATAAGAATCCAAAGATCCAGAACTCAGATGATTATGCCACCTCGATATACCAACACCATTTGCTGAGACAGAGTACTAAACTCTGATAAAGAGATTCTTTTTTAAATTATCCATTATAGAAAAGACAACAAAACGCATTGCCATATTTCCATATTATCCAAACCAATTGCAAAGATGAAAAAAGCCCATTTATCTAAAATAAATAAATAATAAATAAAATAGAACATCTCTTATCGTGGAGAGGTCGGCAACTTTTACACCATTACCTCCAATACATATCTCCCACTTCTTGTAACTCACTACATACAAAATTAATAGAAACTATGAAAACTAAACAAGCGCATAGGTAGCAGAATTTCAGATAATATTGTATCAAATCGCAACTGTAAACTGTACATATATTTGTACAACATGATATACACCTTAAAAGATACCAACTGAAAATAAAAAGGTGCATAGACAAGTACGCAAAATATCCATACACCCTACCATTTTAAGTGCTAGATAAAGACAATTTGTCCAATTTCATTGGGTCGCAGCTCCCATGCAGCGAGAATAAGATCAAAGTCAGCCCCCACCTTCACAGTCAATGCAAAAAGGAAACCCATTTGCTCTCAACATACAAATGATTTGTGGCAAAATAAATATATTATATACAAATGTGCATGGACGAGTCCGAAAATAGTTCAGAAAATCTTCTATTTAATAATCTAAACCATAGTTTCAAAAGTAAATGTAACACACTACAGGAAACCACAATCACAAAGTCAACAAAATTAATTCTCACAAAAAGAAACAAGGAAGCAGTCGTTCTCACCTGGAAACTTCTCCCCGTATATGCTTTCTACATAACTTCCTGTAAAACAGAAAATAAGATCCAAGATAATGTCAAGAAACACGGACTACATTTTTTAAAACTATAATAATGAAAGGACAATATATATATATATACACACACACAAATTATCAGATAACCTACCGTCAAGTTTAAGAAAACCGCCACCCTGCAAAAGAAGTATAGGCTGTCAATTTACAATTTACTGGTAATCAAGAAGACAAGTATCTCAGAAAAAAGGGATGCACATGATGAATCGCAATATCTTATTACATTACTATATGGACAATTTCGTACGTACAACCTTAAAACTACATCACAAGAAAAGCTGTCATGAGCCTCAGCCCTGTAATCCTACAGCATAAAAGAGGATAGCTGACTAAAATACACAGACGACTTCTCAGACATGCTCAGCCTAAAAACTAGGCCATAACGGAGTAGCTGCAATTAACTTTATGCAAGTTGAAGACAACAAACATACCTGAGCCATGGATCCTTTAATAATGCGACGAAAGAATGATCCTTTGTAATGTAAAGGTCGTCCAGTCTTTTCACTACGTCCCTTTTCTCCTAAAAGGTTACAAATCATTCAAAATAAGAATAGGAATTATGTATTTCAACATAGTAAAAATGGAAATTTTAAATTTTAAATCCACGATGAAGGTAATACAGGTAGAAGACGTAGATATCTCTTCTTTTTTGCTAAGTTACTTGGTTTGTGAATTTTTCCCAAGAATATTCCTGAGCATCCTTCCAGAGGATTATACAAAAAGAACGGCAAAATAGGGGAAAAAATATGAACTATGTTGAAGCAAATTAACTATGGACAGTTCTTTTAAGAAAATTTAACAACAGTTCAGCTCCAATTTCTTAGAATATTTAATTTTTTATTTCTATAAGTAAATTTCCAAAAAGATTTACCTGTACATAATGCACGAAAATTTCCCGCAGTCTTGGGGACATGATCAGCAAAAAGCTGCAGGACCAAAACCAATAGATGAAAGATCATATACACATCTTCTTCACCAGACAAAGTAGAAAAATTTAACCAACATTGAACAGAATACATATGCATTTATAAATAAAGAGAAAAATATACTATGAATTAAGAATAAAGGATAATTAATAAATATATATAATGACAACTCAAACCATAATAATACCTCAAAAACCATTCTGTCGATGGGATCTCCCTCAATTGACACATCCAAGAAAACAAATGGATTCTTCTTGCTCATTTTCTTCGTTTTGCTATATAGTTCAAGCTGGCATCACCAATAATATGATGCATTAATTCAAATCAACAAATTTCACCAATATGATGCATCATTTTATCAGTTAAAGTAAGAAGACATATGACAAGGACAGTTTCAGAATATTTTTCTAGTAACTTGGCTATCTGATAAAAAGCAAACTATACTTCTCTTCTGCAACAAATACCAATGATATTTTGTTATCAAATCTTACATGAAATCAACTAAATAAATAAGTCCTGAATTACTTAGGTTGACTAGAAGAGACCACCATCATCCATTTTAAGGTACAATTATGGTCTAACAATGGCTCCATCAGCGGGTCTCTCTACCTATCTTATTCTTGCATGATACTATCTAAATCATATCCTTGCAAACATTTGTTAACTATTCCATTGTTAATTGTACTGGCAATCACCTATGTAAGGGAGTCATATGTTCAAGGCTAACTAATTACAAATTAGGCATGAAAGAACTTGAACTGCACACAATTAATACCAAAGACCAACCATGACTTGGCAATGCAAAATAAGATAAACCAGTGAAAAAGAATGCTGTCATTAGCTTAAAGTTGCGTTTGTAATATATGAATGCACAAAATTCACAAAATAAGATAAACCAGTGAAAAAGAATGCACAAAATTCATTTATGAGAAACCACAATCATCAAAAACTTTTGGAACCAACATACAAAGTTGACTCTTTTATTTGTTTTGAGATCATTATGTCATATGCAAGCATTAACAACTAAAACAGCCTATCAAAGCCCAACTGTTCAAACTCTGAATTACCTCATGTTATCAATCCCACCAATAAATCATCAAATCCACTTAGAAATCATTAAATCGGACAACCTAAAAGACCCAGATCACTAAATCACAAAACACTAAAAAAAATCTATTCAATAATACAACATTTATATGCCCAGATGCATAAGTAGGAACATATTATAAAATCTAGCTATAAAAAATCCACCTTTTGTAGTGACTCGATATTAATTCAACCAAAACCACGATAAACCCCAAAACCCTAACAAATCTTCATCAAATTAATAGTAGAAACTGATAATTATAGACCAATACGTTTCCATCATACTCGAAAAGCGCAAGAACACCGTAACTCTAAGTTTACCTGATACAGAGACGATGCAGCTTGTAGTGCTGCTGCTCCTCCACAGGAAATGAGACGATGTGAGGAAAACCTAGATTTATTTATACCCCATATGGACCTAGCTGCTTCTACTGCCTTTTATTTTACTGGTTTAACCCTGGGTTCGATCTTAATGGCTAGCATTGTCCCTTCATGTGCCAAATGTCATATATGCCCCTTGACACTTTGCGATCAAACGACACAATAATGTCCCAAACATCGCATATCCAATCCGTCCCAATTAAATTTTGAAATGTTATCTTTGCCTATTTTGTCATTTTATTTGGCCAAGGTCGCCAAGTGCATTGTGATTGATAAATGTTAAAAGTAGATTTTATTATAATATTATCGTTCCAAAAATAATAATTTAATCTACTAATTTTAGTTTGAAATTATTTTCTTATTCTCACTTTATGTCACATCAAAACTTTATTTTTCTCTCTCTATCATTATAAAATACATTTATAAGGATAATTTTGTCAAAAATATATATTCTCTCCTAAAAAGTTCGTTTCTTTAATTTGCATCTGCCAAATTTTCTTTTACAAGAAATTAGATGATACGTATGTGCAAAGCACAGACAAATTAAATGTATAATTGTTCATAATACTATAAAAGTTAGATCTACAAATTAAAAATCCATTTCTTCGTATTTGTTTATTTTTATTTTTATTTTTTTGCAGAATTTTTGAAATGTTTTTGTTGCAACTTTGTTCCGTTAAAATTCCATAGCTCAAAGGGTTAATGAATACTAATTTTAAATACTATTAAACTACTTACTTACTTACAGAATATTATACTGTTATACTTAAATTTTGGTTAATTAACAAAATAAAATACAATTTTTAAAAACATAAATATGGTATAAACATTATCCAAATTTAAAAGTTATAAAAATAATTATTTTTAAAAAAAAAAAAAAAGTAAAATGTCATGTACCTATTTAGAACTAATCAAAAATACTTTTGTTTATAAAAAAAAGGTTATATTTTGAAAAGAAAAAAAAAACTTATAAATATATGCATGACACAAGCTTATTATAAATTGAAACTTAAATAAGACATAATAAAAGAGTCGTAAAATATATGTAAAAAGAGAGAGAGAGAGAGAGAGAGAGAGAGAGAGAGAGAGAGAGAGAGAGAGAACAAATGAGAACAAATGAGAACAAATACATAATATAACATACAACCTTTGTAAATTTTACAGATTGAATCAATATTTAAAAAGTAAAAGAGCAAAAGTCATAATTTAATACAAAATTATACAGAACTTACAAAAGAAGATTAATTAGTTTTAAACTAACAATATAAACTATATATTAACCCTTAAAAATACAGTACTTGATCTAATTGCTATGATAAAAATAAAAAATAAAACTGAAATACAGTGTACATTGCAGTGGGACTTTAACACCTCCCTAGACAATCTTATTAATCTCTATCCTCAAAGCAACAAATCTTTCTGTCAAAACAAGAATACTAAAAAAATCAATTAACACAAGAAGTTGAGTGGTTGCACCTGACAAAGGGGTGCAGCTGCAAAAAACCTTGAAGAACTGACAACCCCGTCATGTGACACCTCTTTGAGCATCAAAATAGAGAAAATTAAATTACTTATTACTAAATATAATAATTTTTTAGAAAGATAGAATAAGTGTGAAGTTAAATATTTGCACATATTTTGAAAAACCTTCAGTTTCAAGATGATTAGTAGAAATATATATATATATATATATATATATATATATTGCACTGAATAAGGGTCTGTTCGTGAGTTTCAAAAGTAGCAGAAAAGAAAAGAAAATGATAGTTTTCTATCCAAATTCTTTGTTTGTGAGTTTTCGAAAAAAGAGGCAAAAGAGAGGAAAATGTTTTCTGTCCAAATTTCGCAAGATTTGGATGGAAAAAGAAATCTCTCAAGCCTATATTATCTAATTCTCACATTATCCTCAATTTCTAAATACAATAAATTTTTAATATACTATTTATTTAAAATTATATTTTTGAATAAAAATATTATTTATTTATATTTAAAATTAAAAATATAATATTTAAAAATAAAAATAATAATATATTATTTATTTTAAATAAATATTTATTATTTTTTTATATTTTTAAACTGAATAGGTATTAAAAATATATTATTTATTTATAACATTTTATTTATTTGTAAATAAAAATATAATATATTATTTATTTATAATATTTTATTTATTTGTAAATAAAAATATAATATATGATATATTTTTAAATAAAAATATATTATTCATTTATTTTTTAAAATGAATAAGTATTAAAAATATAATATTTAAAAATAAAATAAAAATATATTATTTATTTATAATATTTTATTTATGTGTAAATAAAAATATAATATATGATATATTTTTAAATAAAAATATATTATTCATTTATTTTTTTAAATGAATAAGTATTAAAAATATATTATTTAAAAATAAAAATAAAAATATATTATTTATTTGTAACTAAAAATATAATATATTATTTATTTTTAAGTAAAAATACATTATTCATTTATTTTTTTAAATGAATAAGTATTAAAAATATATTATTTAAAAATAAAAATAAAAATATATTATTTATTTATAATATTTTATTTATTTGTAACTAAAAATATAATATATTATTTATTTTTAAATAAAAATACATTATTCATTTATTTTTTTTGAACTGAAAATGTATTAAAAATATATTATTTTATTTATAATATTTCTTGTTTTAATTAGTTTTATGTCATTTTCCTTTCTATCCAAACTTTCAAACAAAGTTTAAGAAATTGAAGGAGGGTAAAATGGTAACATGTCATCTTTTTTTTTCTTTTTCTTTTTCAACTCACAAACACAAGAAAACAAGTTATTCAGTTTTTTGTTACAGACTCACAAACACAAGAAAAGAAGATTTATAACTTTTCTTTTCTTTTCTTTTCTATTCTTTTCTTTTCTTTTCTTTATCTCAAAACTTACAAACGGAACATAAAAGTATTAACCATCATGTATTTGTTCAAATAATCTATGAAAAATTATATAATATACCTAAAATTCTATAAAATTTGAGAAAAAAATAAAATAATCTTAGGATTCTTTCAGTTTTAAGATGATTCAGGCTGAATTAAAATCTCACTCCATGTATTCCTTCAATTAATCTATGAAAAATTATAAAATATATCTATAATCCCTAAAATTTGAAAAAAAAATAAACACAATCTAAAGATTAAGACATCAATGTGATACTCTATATCACAACGGTTAAGTTTGAGAGTAGTAGTAGTTTTATATAGGTCTTAGTGTACTACCAAGAGCACCTAATAGTTTTAGTTTTTGAGTAATGTCTATAGTAGGCTAATGTGTGACACTTCCAAATCTGGGCATCCACACCCTCACTTGAGTTGTCAATTTATTAATAATTTCATAACTTACAAATACACATGACTTTAAAGTACACAATGTTATAATAAGGTACAAACTATTATACTAAAAAATATTATACAACGCTCTCTACACAACTTATTCTTTTAGCCAATAGTACGCAGCGAAAATATCTAAGCAACTGGAGCAGATGGAGTAATTAATATTAATATATGTTTACACAAGCATTTCAGTTCTCTCATTCACTTTCACATAATGAAGCTCTCATAAGTCTAATTATATTAAACTCATAAGATTTAAATATTAAGTTTATTTTAGGAAAATAGATAATAATAATAATAAATATATCATATTTACCTAATTCCTTTTTAAAATTAATTTATATATCCATGAAAGTTTCTTTGTCCATCTATCTATATCCATATATTGATAGAATTTTGTTAAGAAGCAAAAACTTTCGTAAATTATAACATTTATATTTAACTAAGTAAAATTCTAAAAATAATAAACTCCTATACCGCTAAGATAAAAAAAGATACATTAGTTCAAGAATAATTCATTCTCAAAAAAGAAACTAAACTCTATCATATATATCTATATATATGTGCTTAACTAAAAGTCCATGTTTCAAAAGTAAAAAAAAAAAAAAAAAAAATTATAAAAACAAAGTGTTATAAGTTATTTAGCCATCTAGATATTTGTAATTTTTTCAAAATAGTTATATCTCATAACTTAAAATAAAAGATGAATAAAAAATAAATAAGCAATACGTCAAGTGTGAGGACCCGAAAATTTTAATGAACAATTAATAACATGAAAATGCCTTTTATGATGTTCAGTAGAATTATTTTTTACATCGCCACATTTCAAGAAATTGAGTTAGAATAACAATATAATGATCAGGGGCATTTTAGTCATTTTGATAAAAATTATGCTCAAGGGCGTTTTGATCATTCTGACAATTATTATGCCCAAAGGCATTTTGGTCATTTTGACAAGTGTTATGCTTGAGGGCATTTTAATCATTTTGATAAAATATATGGCCAAGGGTATTTTGGTTATTTTTGGTAAAAGTTATGTCTAGGGGCATTTTGGTCATTTTGACCCGAAAGTTAAAAAGTGTTCAAAATCACAAACCGTTCAAAGATCTGGAATCAGCGCGGAAAAATAATGACTCAAAACGCCGTCGAATTTTTGATTTGACATAGTCTAGAGTTGACTTTTTGACCGGAGCGTCGTAGGAAAAAACAGATAGCGTCGTTGGAATCACAACGTGCCAAAACGTAAGAATAGAGTATAATATTGTATTTTTTTTAATTTTGACTTTTTAAATTATTATTTAATTATTAAATTAATCGATTCGTGAATCGAGGCGAAATAGCAGTTTGAATTTTGAATTTCCATCAATTGACCATGTGAGAACCCGGATATTTGAGAATGATTTAATAAATAAAAATCTTCCTTGTTGTTATTTCTCAAAGTCGAATTATGTTTCGCAATTACGTCTTGAAGGACGGA